>JARHVA010001051.1:600000-797500 GCA_037957365.1 Torreya grandis | reverse complement strand
ACCAAATTAGTCCTTCGTTATTATGTGCTATATATCAGGTCATGCATCAAATCATAATCAAAGATATGAGGATGCAAATTTGGCTACTCAAATATAATTCACTATTTTCCCATAGACAAATTTACAAAAGGTTCAAGTAGATCTGAGTAAGCATGTTAATGAGGTCAAAATTCATATGAGGAAAGGTGTTAGGACAAAATAATCATATGGATCTATTCATTTTTGTGCCTAGTTCTTATGTGCCAGATCTTAGGTTATGTATCAAAGTATGGTCAAAGATATGAGGATGCAAAGTTGGCTACTAAAAATAAAATCACTATTTTCCCATACTTAGCTAAATTTGCAAAGTGTTCAATTAGAATCGAGTAAGCATGTTGACGAGGTCAACATTCACACAAGTAAAGGTGTCAAGATAAAATGATCATATGGGTATGCTCATTTTTGTACTTAGTTCTTATACACTAATTCTTAGGTCATGCACTAAAGCATGTCAAAAAATATACATATGCAAATATGGTCTTCAATCATTTTGACAGTGTTTTCTCATACTTAGCCAAATTTGCATAAGAAAGAGCTGAGTGAGCATTTTGATGATGTTATATCTTATATGTGTGAAGGTGTCCAAATAAACTAATTATATGGGTCTATTTAGTTTTAAGCATAGATGATTTATGCTAAATTTGAGATCAAGTGCTAAAGCAAGACAAAAGTTATGCATGCTCAAAGTTGGCCTCTTAGATAGGTTTTGACATAGTTGGACTCTATGATAGAATATTTTGGGAAGGCATATTAATGATGTTATATATCACATGTGTAAGGGTTTTAGGAGTAGTATGTCACATGGTTGGATTCTCTTATGTGAGAAGATCATCTAGTTCAAATTTGAGATCATACATCAAAATGTAGAAGAAGTTATTAAGGATCAAACATTGCTAATTAGTCATATTAAAAGGTTCCCCATAATCATTTCTACACAAGTTAAAGTTTGAGCAAGATCAACGATGTGTGTTGCATAAAGTTTAAATCTTTTGATTGTAAACATGCTCAAAAAAAGTAAAACTATCTATGTTTAAGTGTTGCATTATTTAAAAACTCAAAAAATATAGGAAATGTGCATAAATTTTGAATATTTTGATTATAAACATGCTCAAAATGAGTAAAATTGTCTAAGTTTTAGTGTTGCATTATTTAAAAATAAAAAATTATAGGAAAAGTAGATAAAGTTTGAATCTTTTATTTCTAAACATGATCAAAATAAATAAAACCACCTAACTTTTGGTGTTGCATTATTCAAAACTTAAAAATAATAAGAAACACACAAAGTTTGAATCTTTTGATTATAAACATGCTAAAAAAGAGTAAAACTACATAAGTCTTGGTGTTAAATTATTCAATACTCAAATTATAGGAAACATGCTTAAAGTTTGAATCTTTTGATTGTAAATATGCTCAAAACAAGTAAAATTGCTTAAGTTTTAGTGTTGCATTATTCAAAACTCAAAAATTATAGGAAATGTGCATAAAGTTTGATTATTTTGTAAACATGTTCAAAATAAGTAAAATTGCTAAATTTTGGTGTTGCATTATTCAAAACTCAAAAAACATATAAAATGCACTTAAATTTTAAATGTTTTGATTGTAAACATGCTCAAAATGAGTAAAACCACCTATGTTTTGGTGTTGCATTATTCAAAAGTAAAACACTATAGAAAATGCACGTAAAATTTGAATTTTTTTATTATAAACATGCTCAAAATGAGTAAAACTACCTAAATTTTAGTGTTGCATTATTAAAAACTCAAAAATTATAGGAAATATGCATAAAGTTTGAATCTTTTGATTGTAAACATGTTCAAAATGAGTAAAACTATATAAGTATTGATGTTTTATATTCAAAACTCAAAAATTATAGAAAACACACATAAAATTTTAATCTTTTAATTGTAAACATGATCAAAATAAATAAAACCCCCTACATTTTGGTGTTGTATTAGTTAAAACTAAAAAATTATAGGAAATGTGCATAAAGTTTGAATCTTTTGATTCTAAACATGCTTAAAATGAGTATAACTGCCTAATTTTTAGTGTTTCATTATTCAAAACTCAAAAACTATAAGAAACACACATAAAGTTTGAATTTTTTGATTATAAACATGCTTGAAAAGAGTAAAACTACATAAGTTTTGGTGTTGCATTATTCAAAACTCAAATTATAGGAAACACATATAAAGTTTGAATATTTTGATTGTAATCATGCTTTAAATGAGTAAAATCACTTAATTTTGGTGTTACATTATTCAAAACTACACAATTATAGGAAATATGCATAAAGTTTCAATGTTTTGATTTTAAACATGCTCAAAATGAGTAAAACTTTCTAAGTTTTAGTGTTGCATTGTTCAAAACTCAAAAATTATACGAAAGGTGCATAAAGATTAAATATTTTGATTGTAAACATGCTAAAAATGAGTAAAACTACCTAAGTTTTAGTGTTGCATTATTCAAAATTCAAAATTTATTGGAAACATGCACAAAGTCTAAATCTTTTGATTGTAAATATGTTCAAAATGAGTAAAAACACATGTTTTGGAGTTGCATTATTCAAAAATAAAAAATTACAGAAAACATGCATAAAGTTTGAATCTTTTGATTGTAAACATGCTTGAAAGTAAAAATACCTAAGTTTTGGTGTTGCATTATTCAAAACTCAAAATTATAAGAAAGGTGCACAAAGTTTGAATCTTTTGATTGCAAACATGCTCAAAATGAGTAAAACTACCTAAGTTTTGGTGTTGCATTATTCAAACTCGAAAATTATAGGAAACCCACATAAATTTTGAGTCTTTTGATTGTAAACATGCTCAAAATGAGTAAAACTACCTATGTTTTGGTGTTTCACTATTCAAAACTCAAAAATTATAAGAAACCCACATAAAGTTTGACTCTTTTGATTTTAAACATGCTTAAAATGAGTAAAATTGCCTAGGTTTTGGTGTTTCATTATTCAAAACTCAATAATTATAGGAAACACAAATAAAGTTTGAATATTTTGATTTTAAATATACTCAAAATGAGTGAAACCACCTAAGTTTTAGTGTTGCATTATTCAAAACTTAGAAATTATATGAAACATGCATAAAGTTTGAATCTTTTGATTGTAAACATGCTCAAAATGAGTAAAATTGACCAAGTTTTATTGTTGCATTATTCAAAACTATAAAATTATACAAAACATACATAAAGTTTGAATTTTTTGATTGTAACTATAATTTTTGAGTTTTGGCTAATGCAACACCAAAACTTAAGAGGTTTTACTCATTTCGAGCATTTTTAAAATCAAAAGATTCATACTTCATGTGTGTTTCTTATAATGTTTGAGTTTTAAGTAATGTAACACCAAAACTTAGATGGTTTTACTTGTTTTGAGCATGTTTGCAATCAAAAGATCCAAACTTTATACGTGTTTCCTATAATTTTTGAGTTTTGAATAATACAACATCAAAAGTTAGATAGTTTTACTCATTTTGAGCATGTTTACAATCAAAAGATTCAAAATTTATGTGCATTTCCTATCAATTTTGAGTTTTGAACAATAAAACACTAAAATGTAGGTGATTTCACTCATTTCAAGCATGTTTACAATCAAAAGTTTCAAACTTAATGCACATTTTCTACAATTTCTATGTTTTGAATAGTACAACACCAAAATATGGGTGGTTTTACTCATTTCAAGCATATTTAAAATAAAAAAGATTCAAAATTTATGTGTTTTTCCTATAGTTTTTGAATTTTTAATAATACAACATGAAAACTTAGGTGGTTCTACTCATTTTGAACATGTTTATGATCAAAATATTTAAACTTTATGCACATTTCTTATAATTTTTGAGTTTTGAATAATGCAACACCAAAACTTAGATAGTTTCACTTGTTTTGAGCATGTTTACATTTAAAAGATTCGAACTTTATGCGTGTTTCCTATAATTTTTGAGTTTTGAAAAATGCAACACCAAAACTTAGGAAATTTTACTCATTGCAAGCATGTTTGCACTCAAAGGATTATAATTTTAGGTTTGTTTCCTATAATTTTTTAGATTAAAACATGCAAAACTAAAACTTAGGTAGTTTTACTCATTTTAAGCATATTTATAATCAAAATATTGAAACTTTATGTGTGTTTCCTATAATTTTTGAGTTTTGAATACAACACCAAAACTTAGGCAATTTTACTCATTTTAAGCATGTTTAGAATCAAAAAATTCAAACTTCATGTATGTTTCCTATAATTTTTATGTTTTGAATAATGCAACACCAGAACGTAGGCAATTTTACTCATTTCAAGCATTTTTAAAATCAAAAGATTAAACTTTATGTGCGTTTCATATAATTTCTAAGTTTTGAAACTTGTAACACCAAACTTATGTATTTTTACTCATTTCAAGAATTTTTAAAATTAAAAGTTTAAAACTTCATGCATGTTTCCTATAATTTTTGAGTTTTCAATAATGCAACACCAAACCTTAGGAAGTTTTGCTTGTTTTGAGCATGTTTATAATCAAAATTTGGAAAATTTAAGTGCATTTCTTATAAATTTAAGTTTTAAATAATTCAACACCAAAACAAAGGTGATTTTACTTGTTTTGAGCATGTTTACAATCAAAAGATTCATATTTCAGGTGTGTTTCCTATAGTTTTTTAGTTTTGAATATTGTAAAACAAAAATTTAGGTGGTTTTACTCATTTCAAGAATGTTTACAATCAAAAAATTCAAACTTTATGCACATTTCCTATCATTTTTGAGTTTTGAATAATGCAAAACCAAAACATAGGCAAAATTATTCATTTTGAGTATGTTTACAATCAAAAATTCAAAATTTATGTGTGTTTCCTATTAATTTAGAGTTTTAAATAATGCAAGACTAAACCATAGAAAGTTTTACTAATTACAAGCATGTTTACAATCAAAAGATTCAAACTTTGTGCTCATTTCCTATGATTTTTTAGTTTTAAAAAATATGACACCAAAGCTTAGGTGGTTTTACTTATTTTGAGCATGTTTACAATCAAATGATTCAAAATTCATGCATGTTTCCAATAATTTTTGAGATGTAAATAATACAACTCAAAAACATAGGTAGTTTTACCCATTTCAAGCATGTTTACAATCAAAACATTCAAACTTTAAGCACATTTTCTATAATTTTTGAGTTTTGAATAATGTAACACCAAAACATAGGTATTTTTACTTGTTTCAAGATTGTTTACAATCAACTAATTAAAATTTATGTGCATTTTCAATCATTTTTGTGTTTTGAATAACACAACACCAAAACATAGAATGTTTTACTAATTTCAAGTATGTTTACAATCAAAATATTCAAAGTTTATGCACATTTCTTATAATTTTTTAGTTTTGCATAATACAACACTAAAATTTAGGTGGTTTTACTCATTTTAAGCTTGTTTACAATCAAAATATTTATATTTTATGTAAGTTTCATATAATTTTTAATTTTTGAATAATATAGCACCAAAACTGAGGTAGTTTTACATATTTTGAGTATGTACAATCAAAAGATCTAAACTTTATGTGCATTTCTTATCAAATTTTTAGTTTTGAATAATGTAAAACCAAAACATGGGTGGTTTTACTCATTTTGAGCATGTTGACAATCAAACGACTCAAACTTTATATGCATTTCCTATAATTTTTGAGTTTTGAATAATTGAACACCAAAACATAGATAGTTTTACTCATTTTGAGCATGTTTACAATCAAAAGATTCAAACTTTATGCACGTTTCCTATAATTTTTGGATTTTGAAAAATGAAACACAAAGAGATAGGAGGTTTTACTCATTTCTAGCATGTTTACAATCAAAAGATTCAAATTTTATTTGTTTCCTATCATTTTGACTTTTGAATAGTGCAACACCAAAACTTAGACAATTTTACTCATTTTGAGCATTTATACAATGAAAAGATAAAAACCTTATGTGTGTTTGCTATCATTTGAGGTTTAAATAATGCAACACCAAAATTTAGGTGATTTTACTTGTTTCAAGCATGTTTACAATCAAAATATTCAAGCTTTATGCATGTTCCCTATAATTTTCAAGTTTTGAATAATGCAACACTAAAACTTAAGTAGATTTAATTGTTTAGAGCATGTTTAGAAGTGAAAAATTCAAATTTTATGAGAGTTTCCTATATTTTTTTATAATGCAACATCAAAACTTAAGTACTTTTACTCATTTTGAGAAAATATTCAAACTTTATGCACATTTCCTACAATTTTTTAGTTTTGAATAATGCAACACTAAAACTTAGGTGGTTTAACTCATTTTGAGTCTGTTTACAATCAAAAAATTCAAAATTTATGTATATTTCCTTTAAGTTTTAGATTTGAATAATTCAACACCAAAACCTAAAAATTTTTACTCATTTTGAGTATGTTCACAATCAAAAGATTCAAACTTTATTTGAGCTTCTGATAATTTTTGAGTTTTTAAAAATGTAACACCAAAACATAGATAGTTTTACTCATTTGAAGCATGTTTAGAATCAAAAGATTCAAAATTTATGCATGTTTTCTATCATTTTTGAGTTTGAATAATGCAACACAAAAACTTAGGTAGTTTTACTCATTTTTTGCATGTTTACAATAAAAATATTCAAACTTTATGTGTGTTTCCTATCATTTTTGAGTTCTGAATAATGCAACACTAAAACATAGGCATTTTTACTCATTTTTAGCATGTTTAGTATCATAAGATTCAAACTTTATGCATGTTTTCTATAATTTTTGAGTTTTAAATAATTCAACACCAAAACTTAGGTATTTTTACTCATTTCAAGCATGTTTATAATCTAAACATTCAAAATTTATGCACATTTTCAATAAATTTTCAGTTTTGAATAATGTAACACCAAAACTTAAGCAATTTTCTTTGTTTTCAGCATGTTTATAATTAAAAAACTCAAACTTTATGCATGTTTTCTATAATTTTTGAGTTTTGAATAATGTAATACCAATACTTAGGTAGTTTTACTCATTTTGAGGATGTTTATAACGAGAACATTTAAACCTTATGCATGTTTCTTAAATTTTTTGAGTTTTGAAATATGCAACACCAAAACATAGTTAGTTTTACTCATTCCGAGCATGTTTATAATAAAAAAATTTAATTTTTTAAGCATGTTTCCTAAATTTTTTTAATTTTGAATAATGCAACAGAAAAATTTAGGTGGTTTTACTCATTTCTAGCATATTTACAATAAAAAGATTCAAACATTATGTGTATTTCCTATAATTTTTTACTTTTAAATAATGCAACACCAAAACATAAGTGGTTTTACTCATTTCAATCATGTTTACAATCAAAATATTTAAGGTTTATGTACATTTCCTATAATTTGAGTTTTGAATAATGTAACACCAAATTTTAGGTGGTTTTACTCATTTTAAGCATGTTTACAACCTAAATATTCAAACTTTATAGATGTTTCTTATAATTATTGAGTTTTGATTAATGCAATAATAAAACATAGATGATTTAACACTCAACATGGTTAGAATCAAAAGATTCAAACTTTATACATGTTTTCTATAATTTTTGAGTTTTAAGTAATGCAACACCTAAACTTAGGAGGATTTACTCATTTTGAGCATTTTTACAATCAAAATATTCAAACTTTATGAGTGTTTCTTAAAAGTTTTGAGTTTTGAATAATGCAAAACCAAAACTTAGGTAGTTATATTTGTTTCAAGCATGTTTACATTCAAAGGATTCAAACTTTGTCTGTGTTTCCTATAATTTTTTAGTTTTGAATAATACAACACCCAAACTTAGATGGTTTTACTCATTTTGAATATTTTTACAATCAAAAGATTCAAACTTTATGCATATTCTCTATCATTTTTGAGTTTTGAATAATGCAATGCAAAAACATAAGTGGTTTTACACATTTCAAGTATGTTTTAAATCAAAAGATTCAAAATTTATATGCATTTCCTATATATTTCGAGTTTTAAAAAATGCAACACCCAAACATAGGTATTTTTAGTCATTTCCAACATGTTTACAATTAAAAGATTCAAACTTTATGCCTATATATTATAATTTTTGAGTTTTGAATAATGCAAAATCAAAATGTAGGCAATTTTACTCATTTTGAGCATGTTTGTAATCAAATTATTCAAATTTTATGTGTGTTTCATATAATTTTTGAGTTTTGAAAAATGTAACACCAAAACATAGGTGGTTTTACTCATTTCAAACATGTTTATAATGAAAATATTCAAACTTTACATGGATTTCTATAATTTTTGAGTTTTTTAGAATGCAACACCAAAATGTTTTCTACTTTCCTCATTTTGAGCATGTTTATAATCAAAACATTCATACTTTTGGGGCATTTGCTATAATGTTTGAGTTTTGATTAAGGCAACACCAAAAATTAGGTGGTTTTACTCATTTTGAGCATGTTTACAATAAAAAAAGTCAAAATTTATGCATGTTTCTTATAATGTTTTAGTATTGAATAATGTAACACCAATACATATGTGGTTTTACTCATTTCTACCATGTTTACAATCAAAAGATTCAAACTTATGTGTGTTTCATATAATTTTTGAGTTTTGAATAATGCAACACTAAAACTAAGGCAATTTTACTTATTTTGAGCATTTTTACAATCAAAAGATTCAAATTTTATGCACATTTCCTATAATTTTTGAGTTTTGAATAATGCAACACTAAACTTAAGCAGCTTTACTCATTTTAAACATGTTTACATTCAAAAGATTCAAATTTTAAGTATATTTCCTATAATTTTTGAGTTTTGAATAATGCGACACTAAAACATAGGAGGTTTAACTTGTTCTGAGCATGTTTACAATTAAAAGATTCAAACTGGATGTGTGTTTTCTATAATTTTTGAATTTTGAATAATGTAACAACAAAACATAGGTGGATAATCTCATTTTGAACATGTTTACATTCAAAAGATTCAAAATTTATTCATGTTTCTTATAATTTTTTAGTTTTGAATAATGCAACATCAAAACTTATGTGGTTTTACTCATTTTATGCATGTTTATAAGTAAAAGATTAAAACTTTAAGCATGTTTCCTATTATTTTTTAGTTTTAAATAATGCAACACCAGAACGTAGGTGGTTTTACTTGATTTGAGAATGTTTACAATCAAAATATTTAAAATTTCTACTCATTTCCTTTGTTTTTTTAGTTTTGAATAAATCAACACCAAAACATAGGTAGTTTTACTCATTTTGAGAATGTTTACAATTAAAAGATTAAATATTTATACGTGTCTCCTATAATTTTTGAGTTTTGAATAATATAACACCAAAACTTAGGTAGTTTTACTTGTTTCAACTATGTTTACAATTAAGAGATTCAAACTTTATGCATGGTTCCTATAATTTTTGAAATTTGAAAAATGTAACACCAAAATATAATGAGTTTTCCTCATTTTGAGCATGTTTACAATCAAAATATTCAAAATTTATGTGCATTTCTTATAGTTTCTGAGTTTTGAATAATGAAACACCAAAACTTAAGTGGTTTTACTCATTTTGAACATGTTTATAATCAAAATATTCAAATTTTATGCATGTTTCCTATCATTTTTGAGTTTTGAATAGTGCAACACTAAAACTTAGGGGGTTTTACTCATTTGGAGCATATTTACAATCAAAAGATTCATACTTTATTCATGTTTCCTATAATTTTTGAATTTTAAAACATGCAACACTAAAACATAGGTAGTTCTCATTGTTTTAAGCATGTTTACAATTAAAAGATTCATACTTTATGTGTGTTTCTGATAATTTTTTATTTTTGAATAATTCAACACCAAAATTTAGGTGGTTTCACACATTTCTAAATGTTTATAGTAAAAGGTTTCAAATTTTATAAGCATTTTCTATAATTTTTTATTTTTGAATAATGCAACACTAAAACTTAGGCAATTTTACTAATTTAGAGCATGTTTATAATCAAAAGATTGAAACTTTATGCATGTTTCATACAATTTTCGAGTTTTAAATAATACAACCCTAAAAATTAAGTGGTTTTATTCATTTTGAGCATGTTTAAAATCAAAAAATTCATAATTTATATGCACTTCCCATAATTTTTGAGTTTTGAATAATGCAACAACAAAACATAGCCAATTTTACATGTTTTGAGCATGTTAACAATCAAAAGATTCAAAGTTTATGTGTGTTTCCTATAATTTTAGAGTTTTGAATAATGTAACACCAAAACTAAGGTTTTTTACACATTTTGAGTTTGTTTATTACAATTTAAAAAATTTAATATTATTTGTGTTTCCTATAATATTTGAGTTTTGAATAATGCAACACCATAACTTAGGTAGTTTTACTTGTTTTAAGCATGTTTACAATCAAAATATTCAAACTTTATGCACGTTTGATATAATTTTTGAGTTTTGAATAATGTAACACTCAAACATAGGCAATTTTACTCATTTTTAGCTTGTTTATAATCAAAATATTCAAGCTTTATGTTCTTTTCCTATAAATTTTGAGTTTTAAATAATCCAAAACCAAAACATAGGTAGTTTTACTCCTTTCAAGCATGTTTACCATCAAAATATTCATAATGTATGTGCATTTCATAAAATTTTTGAGTTTTGAATAATGTAACATCAAACATAGGTGATTTTCTTTCTTTTAAATATGTTTACAATCAAAAGATTCAGACTTTATGCACATTTCTTATAATTTGAGTTTTGAATAATACAACACCAAAACATAGGCATTTTTACTCATTTTGTGTATGTTTACAATCAAAGTATTCAAAATTTATATGCATTTCATATAAATTTTTAGTTTTTAATAATGCAACACCAAAACTTAGTTGATTTTACTCATTTCAAGCATGTTTAATTTCAAAAGATTCAAACTTTATGTGCATTTCCTATAATTTTTGAGTTTTGATTAATGCAACACCAATACTAATGTTATCTTACTTATTTAGAACATGTTTACATTCAAAAGATTCATACCTTTTGTGTGTTTCTTATAATTTTTCAATTTTGAATAAAGCAACATCAAAACTAAGGCAATTTTACTCATTTAGAGAATGCTTTAAATCAAAAGATTCAATATTTATATGCATCAGTATTCCTTTCTAACATCTTTACAATCAAAAGATTCAAACTTTATGTGTGTTTCCTACAATTTTTACATTCTAAATAATGGAACACCAAAACTTAGGCAATTTTACTCATTTTAAGCATGTTTACAACTAAAAGATTCAAATTTTATGTGCATTTCCTATAATTTTTGAGTTTTGAATAGTACAATAGCAAAACTTAAGTGGTTTTACTCATTTTGATCATGTTTACAATCAAAAGATTCAAATTTTATATGTGTTTCCTATAATTTACAACTTTTAAATAATGCAACACCAAAACATATGTAGTTTAACTCATTCAAGCACATTTACAATCAAAAGATTCAAAATTAATGTGTGTTTCCTATAATTTTTTAGATTTGAATAATGAAACAATAAAACTTAGGCTGTTTTACTTGTTTCAATCATGTTTACTATCAAAATTTTCAAATTTTATGTGTATTTTCTATAATTTTTGAGTTTTGAATAATGCAACACCAAAACTTAAGTAGTTTTATATGTTTAGAGTATGTTTACAATTAAAATATTCAAACTTTATGCCTATTTTCTATAATTTTTTAGTTTTGAATAATGCAACAAAAAAATATAGGCGGTTTTACTCATTTCAAACATGTTTAAAACCAAAAACTCAAAATTTATACGTGTTTCCTATAATTTTTGAGTTTTCAATAATGCAACACCAAAACTTAGGCAATTTTATTTGTTTTGAGAATGTTTACAATCAAAAGATTAAAACTTTATTCATATTTCCTATAATTTTTTAGTTTTGAATAATGCAACACTAAAACTTATGTAATTTTACTCATTTTGAGGATGTTTACTATCAAAATATTTAAACTTTATGCCCATTCCTTATCATTTTTGAGTTTTGAATAATGTAACACCAAAACTTAAGTGGCTTTACTCATATCAAGTATGTTTACAATCAATAGATTCAAACTTAATGTGAGTTTCCTATAATTTTTGAGTTTTGAATAATATAATACCAAAACTTAGGTGGTTTTCCTCCTTTTGAGAATGTTTAGAATCAAAAGATTCAAACCTTATATGAGTTTCCTATAATTTTTGAGTTTTGAATAATGTAACATCTAAAATTAAGTAGTTTTTCTCATTTCGTGCATGTTTAAAATAAAAAGACTAAAATTTTATGTAGGTTTCATATAGTTTTTGAGTTTTGAATAATGCAATTATAAAACTTAAGTGGTTTTACTTGTTTCACGAATGTTTACACTAAAAAAATTCAAACTTTATGCACATTTCTTATAATTTTTGAGTTTTAAATAATACAACCCCAAAACTTAGGTAGTTTTACTCATTTTAAGCATGTTTACAATCAAATGATTCAAACTTTCTGCATATTTCCTATAAATTTTGAGTTTTGTATAATGCAACACCAAAATAAAGGCATTTTACTTGTTTTGAGCATGTTTACAATCAAAAGATTGAAAATTTATAGGTGTTCCCTATAATTTTTGAGTTTTGAATAATGTAACCCTAAAAGTTAGGTGGTTTCCTTCATTTCGAGTATGCTTAGAATCCAAAAAATTAAACCTTATGTGAGTTTACTATAATTTTTAAGTTTTGAATAATGTAACACCAAAACTTAAGTAGTTTTCCTCACTTTGAGCATGATTACAATCAAAAGATTCAAACTTTATGTAGGTTTTCTATAATTTTTGAGTTTTGAATAATGTAAAGGTAAAACTTCAGTGGTTTTACTCATTTTGAGAATGTTTACAATCAAAATATCCAAACTTTATGAGTGTTTCCTATAATTTTTGAGTTTTGAATAATGCAATACCAAAACATCAAAACTTAGGTAGTTTTATTTATTTTGATCATGTTTACATTTAAAGCATTCAAAATTTAAGTGGGTTTCCTATAATTTTTTAGTTTTGAATAATGCAACACCAAAACTTAGATGGTTTTACTTATTTTAAGGATGTTTACAATCAAAAGATTCAAACTTTATGCGTATTTCCTATCATTTTTTAGTTTTGAATAATACAACACAAAAACATAGGTGGTTTTACTTGTTTCAAGAATGTTTTAAATTAAAATATTCAAACTTTATGCACATTTATTTTAATTTCTTAGTTTTGAATAATGCAACACCAAAATGTAGGTAGTTTTACTTATTTTGAGCATGTTTCCACTCAAAATAATCAAACTTTATGTCTATTTCCTATAATATTTAAGTTTTGAATAATGAAACAATAAAACATAGGTGGTTTTACTCATTTCAAGCATGTTTACATTCAAAAAATCATAACTTTATGGGTATTTACTATAATTTTTGAGTTTTGAATAATGCAACACCAAAACCTAGGTGGTTTTACTCATCTCAAGCATGTTTAGAATCAATAGATTCAAAATTAGTGTGGGTTTCCTATAATTTTTATGTTTTGAATAATGCAACACCAAAACATAAGTACTTTTACTTGTTTCGAGCATGTTTAGAAGTGAAAAATTCAATCTGTATGTGAGTTTCTTATATTTTTTGAGTTTTATATAATGCAACATCAAAACTTAAGTAGTTTTATTCATTTTGAGAGAAGATTTAAACTTTATGTGCATTTCTTATAATTTTTGAGTTTGGAATAATGCAACACTAAATCATAGATTGCTTTAATCACTTTGAGCATGTTTACATTCAAAAGATTTAAACTTTATGTTTATTTCTTATAATTTTTGAGTTTTCAATAATGCAACACAAAAACTTAGGTCATTTTACTCCTTTTGAGCATGTTAAGAATTGAAAGATTAAAACTTTGTGTAGGTTTCCTATTTTTTTTTTTTTTAAATTTTGAATAATGCAACACCAAAACATAAATAGTTTTACTTATTTCAAGAATGTTTACAATCAAAATATTTAAATTTTATTTATGTTTTTTATAATTTTTGAGTTTTGAATAATGCAACACTAAAAGTTAGGTGGTTTTACTTAATTTGAGCATTTTTACAATAAACAAATTCAAAATTTATGTTAATTAATTTCTTATAATTTTCAAGTTTTGCATAATACAACACTAAAACTTAGACAATTTTACTCATTTTGAGCATGTTTACAATCAAAAGATTCAAAATTTATGCATGTTTCTAATAATATTTAGTTTATTATATTAAAACACAAAAACTTAGGTAGTTTTACTCATTTTGAGCATGTTTACAATCAAACTATTCAAACTTTATGTGCATTTCCTTTAATTTTTGAGTTTTGAATAATGTAACACTAAAACTTAGACAATTTTCATCATTTCAAGCATGTTTACAATTAAAAGATTCAAAATTTATGCATATTTCCTATAATTTTTGAGTTTAAATAATGCAATACCAAAATTTAGGTGGTTTTACTCATTTTGAGCATGTTTAGAATCAAAATATTTAAAACTTAATTTGAGTTTCCTATAATTTTTGTGTTTTGAATAATGTAACACAAAAATCTAATCACTTTTTCCTCATTTTGAGCATGTTAAGAATAAAACTATTTAAATTTTATGCAAGTTTATTATAATTTTTTAGTTTTGAATAATACAATATCAAAACATAAGTGATTTTATTCATTTTGAACATGTTTAGAATCAAAAGATTCAAAATTTATGCATGTTTCCTATAATTTTTGAGTTTTTTATAATGTAATACCAAAATTTAATTAATTTTACTCATTTCTAACATGTTTACAATAAAAAAATTTAAACTTTATACATGTTTCATGTAATTTTGGAGTTTTTTATAATGCAACTCCAAAACTTAAGTAGTTTTACCCATTTCAAGCATGTTTACAATCAAAAGATTCAAAATTTATGTCTAATCCTATAATTTTTTGAGTTTTGAATAATGCAACACCAAAACTTAGGTAGATCTACTCATTTCAAGCATTTTTACAATCAAAATATTCAATCTTTATGCATGTTCCCTATCATTTTTAAGTTTTGAATAATACAACACCAAAACTTAGGTAGTTTTACTCCTTTCAAGCATGTTTACAATCAAAAGGTTCAAGATTTAAGTGTGTTTCCTATTATTTTTGAGTTTTTAATAATACAACACTAAAATTTAGGTATTTTTACTCATTTTGAGCATATTTACAATAAAAAAGATAAAAAATTTATGTGTATTTCCTATAATTTATAATTCTTGAATAATCAATAATAACATAGGTAGTTTTACTCATTCCGAGCATGTTTAGAATCAAAATATTCAAAAATTATGTGGATTTCTTATAATTTTTGAGTTTTGAAAAATGCAACACCAACACTTTGGCAGTTTTAATCATTTTGAGCATGTTTACAATCAAAATATTCAAATTTTATGTACATGTTTTACTCATTTCAAGCATGTTTACAATCAAAAGATTCAAATTTTATGCACATTTCTTATAATTTTTTATTTTCTAATAATGAAACACCAAAACATAAATAGTTTTACTCATTTTGAGCATGTTTACAATCAAAAGATTCAAATGTTATGTGTGTTTCCTATATTTTTTGAGTTTTGAATAATTTAATGCCAAAACTTATGTAGTTTTACTCATTTTAAGCATGTTTACATTCAGAAGATTCATATTTTTATACACTTTTCCAATAATATTTGAGTTTTGAATAATGAAACACCAAAACATAGGCAATTTTATTCATTTCAAGCATGTTTACATCCAAAAAATTCAAAATTTATGTGTATTTTCTATAATTTTTGAGTTTTGAATAATAAAAAACCAAAACTTAAGTGATTTGATGTATTTTGAGCATGTTTAAAATCAAAATATTAAAACATTATGCATGTTTCCTATATATTTTGAGTTTTAAAAAGTGCAACACTAAAACATAAGTGGTTTTACATGTTTAGAATCAAAATATTTAACTTTTATGTAGGATTCCTATAATTTTTGAGTTTTGAATAATGCAAAAACTAAACTTAAGAATTTTTACTCATTTTGAGCAAGTTTACATTCAATATATTCAAACTTTATGTGTGTTTTTTATAATTTTGTAGTTTTGAGTAATGCAACATAGAAACTTAGGAGATTTTATTTATTTTGAGCATGTTGACAATCAAAAGATTAAAACTTTATGCACATTTCTTATAATTTTTGAGTTTTGAATAATACAACACCAAAACGTAGGTGGTTTTACTCATTTTGAGCATGTTTATAATCAAAAGATTCAAAATTTATGCCCATTTTATATAATTTTTGAGTTATGAATAATGTAACACCAAAATATAGGTGATTAAAAATCAAAATATTTAAAACTTAATGTGAATTTCCTATAATTTTTGAGTTTTGAATAATGCAACACACAAACATAGGTGGTTTTACTCATTCTAAGCATGTTTAGAGTTAAAAGATTCAAAATTTATGTGAGTTTCTTATTATTTTTGAGTTTTGAATAATGCAACATCAAAACTTAAGTTTTCCTCATTTTGAGCATATTTAAAATCAAAGGATTCAAAATTTATGCAAGTTTCTTATAATTTTTGAGTTTTGAATAATGCAATACCAAAACTTACATGGTTTTACTCATTTTGAGCATGTTTAGAATCAAAAGATTCAAATTTTTATGTCTATTTCTTATAATTTTTGAGGTTTGTATAATGTAACACCAAATTTTAAGTAGTTTTACTCATTTTGAACATGTTTACGATAAAAAGATTAAAACTTTGCGTGTTTCCTATAATTTTTGAGTTTTTCATAATACAACACCAAAACTTAAGTAGTTTTACTTGTTTTATGCATGTTTACCATCAAAAAATTTAAAGTTTATGCACATTTACTATAATTTTTGAGTTTTAAATAATGCACCACCAAAATTTAAGTAGTTTTACTCATTTGAAGCATGTTTAAAATCATAAAACTTAAAATTTATGAGTGTTTCCTATTAATTTTTAGATTTGAATAATGCAACACCAAAAATTAGGTGGTTTTATTTGTTTTGAGCATGTTTACAATCAAAAGATTCAAATTTAGTTCACATTTCCAATAATTTTTGAGTTTTGAATAGTGGAACACTAAAATTTAGGTATTTCTACTAGTTTTGAGCATGTTTACAATCAAAAGATTAAAAATTTATGTATATTTCCTATCATTTTTGAGTTTTGAATAATTCAATGCCAAAACTTAGGTAGTTTTACTCCTTTTGATCATGTTTACTGATGTAGAGGTTATAAATAAAATCCCACTTTATCAAATTTTCCTTATCTACTTCTTTACTACTAGTTTGTAGCTTCAATCTTCCTGACGATTTTTTATCATATCTTTTCAATATAGTATGAAACATGATCTTACTGATAATCTATCATTTCTTAGCTCATAACAACACTCAATTTTTATGAGCCTAATTTGCTTGTTATAATAGGGTTGTGGTCTTGGGGCCTCCATAGATATATTTTCATGAATGTTGGATTGACTATTCTCTCCATCTCAATCTATTCACACCATGAAAATGACTTGGATTTATGTGTAGAGTCTTTCAATAGACCCTTAATATAATCATTTTCCCCTATGACCTATGCACCTTTCACAAAATTATGTAGACTAATTTACATCTATAGGACTAATTCACATTTTGTAAACATTTGAGTTTTATCTTGGTTTTGTCCAAATGCTTGGGAATCCTTATACTCCTTCCTTGATATCTCTTTACACAGAATTGGTTTTAGTTCTAATGTGATTGTGTGCAAAATACAAATTGTAGACCCAGGACTAGGTTATGCCTGATGTCTCTAAACCAAAAAGGTTACTTTTTGTTTTTCTCGAAGTCATCTATGTGGCTTCAAAAAACACCAAAAGGTTTCCCATATTTGACTCTAATAAATTCCAACTATGATGTAAATATCAAACTATCTATATTTTGGAGATACAAATTTTTTTTTAGATTCTGTTTCAAATGATTATACTCATTATCACTACTAAAAACATGTCTCAACTTGCTCATTCTTACCATGCAAGATAGGCAAAAATAATTAATGAGTTGGTTATCACATAAGAAATTAGAAAAATATTTCACCATGGAAATAGATTTTTTTTATTTCAAATTATAGATTCGACTTCCATATAATAATAATTTATGAAGGGTCTACATGTGCATTTCTGTCTCACAAGAAACTAGGAACATGTCCTAAACTTACACCATTATAGTTACACAGTCATCTCAAATAGTAAATGCAAGTTTAGTTTTAACCACCAAAGATAATCTTCAATGACTTAATCACATTAAATAGAAGAATACGTTATCGCATTATAAATGTTGTTTCAAGTCTTTTATACAAATTCCTCTCTTTAGGCATATACTCTCTTAGTTCTCTCTTCCAACACAAGAACAAGAAATGAAGGATTTAAAAATACTTTCCTTTTTGAAATATCTCAACTGGTCATCTTAATCTCCTTTTAATGTGAAATAAATACAAACATTTGGATTTAACTATCACTTTTGCTTCTTAACAAATAATAGGGTAAGCACAGTTTGAATACCTTCTATTTATGAGTGACCCTTCATCACTCTATTATGACAACTCAATACATTTGTGATCTTTTCTCTAAAAAATGCTTGACTCTTTCGCTATTCCAACACATATTACATAGATATGTAGATATAAATATAGTTTACAAAATAATCAAATGAAAGTTCCTTTAACTTAAAAAATACTATGTATAACAAAAGTACAATTTGTAACTTTGTCTTAGAAACAAGAATCCCTTTCATTAAATTTTTTAGGGTTTAATACATTTTACCTTTCGATTCCAAACCCACTCTTCTTTTTTTATCACTTGAATGACCCTTGTTTTGTGTTGGTAGACATGACCAATCCTCTCCTTCCACCTCAAGAATGATGATAAATGATCTTTTTATGCTTATTTCTACCTTAAATTTCTCTTCTTATACAGATTCAAATATTATCATGTTGTTGGAGATCTTTATAGGCTTAGAAAAGTCTAAAATTACTCAAATTCTCCCCTTATATGTTGAGTTCAACATACAAATTTGGCTTCCATAGTCCTATCTAGTTGTTACAAATTCATTTTTAACCCTTATGGATGATTATGAACTCAAAGTAGAATTAGAAAATTCCTAGCTACGTACGATACTCCTAAAAGACCTGTAGGACTCATGGTTTATTATAAACCATTCAATTTACATGCAAATTTACATAGTTACATTTGAACATTTAAATTAATGTTTTTGGAGGGAAGACACTCCAAAATCCATATAATCTAATACAAACTAATGCAACTTGAAAGGCATATTGTGACTAAAAAAACCTCTTAAGACTCTTAAGACAAATTTTAATGACTATATTTTCATATTTTCCAGGATGCTCCTACATCATTTATAATCAAAAGATTCAATCTTTATGCACATTTCTGATCATTTTTTTGATTTGAATAATACAACACCAAAACTTACGTGGTTTTACTCATTTCAAGCATCTTTACAATCAAAATATTCAAACTTTATGCACAGTTCTTATATTTTTTGGGTTTTAAATAATGCAACAATAAAAATTAGGTGGTTTTTGCTCATTTCAAGCATATTTAGAATCGAAAGGTTCAAACTTTATGTGGGTTTCTTATAAGTTTTTAGTTTTGAAAAATGCAACATCAAAATTTAGGTGATTCTAATCACTTTGAGCATGTTTAAAATCAAAATATTCAAACTTTATGCACATTTCCTATAAATTTTTAGATTGGTATAATTCAACACCAAAACATAGGAAATTTTACTCATTTTGAGCATGTTTACAATCAAAAGATTCAAACTTTATTCATGTTTCTTATAATTTTTGAGTTTTGAATAATGCAACACCAAAACATAGGTGATTATACTTGTTTCAAGCATGTTTACAATAAAAACATTCAAAATTTATGCCCATTTCCTATAACTTCTGAGTTTTGAATAATGCAACACAAAACTTAGGTAGTTATACCAGTTTCAAGCATGTTTCGAATCAAAAGATTCAAAGTTTATGCACGTTTCCTATAATTTTAGAGTTTTAAATAATGAACACCAAAAAATAGGTGGTTTTACACATTTTGAGCATGTTTACAATCAAAAGATTCATGATTTATGTGGGTTTAATATAATTTTTGTATTTTGAAAAATGCAACACAAAAAATTAGGCAATTTTACTCATTTCAAGCATGTTTAGATTAATAAAATTCAAAATTTATATGGGTTTGCTATCATTTTTGAGTTTTCAATAATACAACACCAAAACTTAAGCAATTTTACATGTTTTGAGCATGTTTAGAATCAAAAGATTTAAAATTTATGTGGGTTTGCTATAATTTTTGAGTTTTGAATAATGCAACACCAAAACTTAAGTATTTTAATCATTTCAAGCATGTTTATAATCAAAATATTCAAAATTTATGAGGGTTCCCAATAGTTTTTATGTTTTTTATAATGAAACACCAAAACTTAAGTGATTTTTCTCATTTTGAAGATGTTTACAATCAAAATATTCAAATTTCAGGCACGTTTCCTATAATATTTGAGTTTTGAAAAATGCAACACCAAAACTAAGATGGTTTTACTCAATTTGAGCATGTTTACAATCAAAAGATTCAATATTTATGTGTGTTTCCTATAATTTATGAGTTTTGAATAATGTAACGCAAAATTTTGGGTGGTTACTCATTTCAAGTATGTTTACAATTAAAATTTTAACACTTTATGCATATTTCCTATAATTTTTGAGTTCTAAAAAAATACAACACCAGAACTTATGTTGTTTTACTCATTTCGAGCATGTTTACAATCAAAATATTCAAACTTTATGTGCATTTTTTTTTTTAGTTTTGAATAATGGAAGACTAAAAATTAAGTGGTTTAATTCATTTTGAGCATGTTTACAATGAAAATATTTAAACTTTATGCATGTTTCCTATAATTTGAGTTTTGAATAATACAACACCAAAACTTAGGTGGTTTTACTCATTTCAAAAATGTTTATAAATAAAAGTTCCAAACTTTATGCACATTTCCTATTACTTTTGAGTTTTGAATAATGCAATATAAAAATTAAGGCAGTTTTTCTCATTTTGAGCATTTTTACAGTTAAAAGATTCAAAATTTATGTGTTTTTCCTATAATTTTTGAGTTTTGAATAATAAAACTTCAAAATTTAGGTAGTTTTACTCATTTCAACCATGTTTACAATCAAAAGATTAAAAATTTATGTGCATATCCTATATTTTTTGAGTTTTGAATCATACAACACCAAAACTTATGTGATTTAAAGCATTTTTAGCAAGTTTACATTAAAAATATTCAAACTTTATGTGCATTTCCTATATTTTTTGAGATTTGAATAATGCAACATCAAAACATAGGTAGTTTTGCTGATTTTGAGCATGCTTGTGATCAAAAGAATCAAGCTTTATGTGTGTTTCCCATAAATTTTAAATTTTAAATAATGCAACAACAAATCTTTGATGGTTTTACTCATTTTGAGCATGTTTAGAATCATAATATTCAAACTTTATGTGAGTTTCCTAATTTTTTTGAGTTTTGATAATTCAACACCAAAACCTAAGATGTTTTAATCTTTTTGAGCATGTTTAGAATCAGAATATTTGAAATTTATGTAGGTTGTCTTTAATTTTTGAGTTTTGAATAATGCAACACCAAAAATTATGTAGTTCTACTCATTTTGAGCATGTTTAAAATCAAAATATTCAAACTTTATGTAGTTTTCTTATAATTTTTGAGTTTTGTATAATGCAACACTAAAACTGAAGTGGTTTTACTCATTTCATGCATATTTACAATCAAAAAATTCAAAATTTATGCATGTTTCCTATAATTTTTGAGTTTTGTATAATGTAACACCAAAATTTAGGTGGTTTTACTCATTTCAAGCATGTTTACAATCAAAAGATTCAAATTTTATGTGTTTCCTATATTTTTTGAGTTTTCAAAAATGTAACACCAAAACTTAGGTTGTTTAATTCATTTTGACTCACATTTTCACAATCAATGATTCAAACTTTATGCACATTTCCTATAATTTTTGAGTTCTTGATAATGTAACACCAAAACTTAGGTAGTATTACTCAATTCGAGCATGTTTACAGTTATAAGATTCAAATTTTATGTCCATTTCCTTTAATTTTTTAGTTTTGAATAATGCAACACCAAAACTTAGGTAGTTTTACTTATTTCAAGCATGTTTACAATCAAAAGATTCAAAATTTATACACATTTCCTACAATTTCTGAGTTTTGAATAATGCAACACCAAAACTTAGGTAGTTTTACTCTTTTTGAGAATGTTTATAATCAAAAGATTCATACTTTATGCCCATTTATTATAATGTTTGAGTTTTGAATAATGCAACACCAAAATAT
This sequence comes from Torreya grandis, assembly GCA_037957365.1. NCBI lineage: Eukaryota > Viridiplantae > Streptophyta > Pinopsida > Cupressales > Taxaceae > Torreya > Torreya grandis. The sequence continues at coordinate 774,966 of JARHVA010001051.1, read as the reverse complement.
AGGCAATTTTACTCATCTTTGACCATGTTTCAATCAAAAGATTCAAACTTTATGCATGTTTCTTATAATTTTTGAATTTTCAATAATGTAACACCAAAACATAAGATATTTTACTCATTTCGAGCATGTTTAAAATTAGAAGATTCAAACATTATATGTGTTTTCTATAATTTTTTAGTTTTAAATAATGCAACACCAAAACATAGGTGGTTTTACTAATTTTAAACATTTTTACAATCAAAATATTCAAACTTTATGCATATTTCCTATAATTTTTGAGTTTTAAATGATTTAACACAAAATATTTGGTGGTTTTACTCATTTTAAGTATGTTTACAATCAAAAAATTCAAACTTTGTGCATGTTTCCTATAATTTTTGAGTTTTGAATAATGTAACACCAAACTTAGGTGGTTTTACTCATTTTGAACATGTTTACAATCAAAAGATTTAGACTTTAAGCTCTTTTTCTATAATTTTTGAGTTTTAAATAATGTAACACCAAAACTTAGGTGGTTTTACTCATTTCAAGCATGCTTAAAATTGAAATATTCAAACTTCTTACATGTTTCCTATAATTTTTTAGTTTTGAAAAATACAACACCAAAACTTAGGTGGTTTTACTCATTGTGAGCATGTTTACAATCAAAATATTTAAACTTTATGCATGTTTCTTATAATTTTTAAGTTTTGAATAATGCAACAATAAAACATAAGCAATTTTACTCATTTTGAGCATGTTTAGAATGAAAAGTTTTAAAATTTATGTGGGTTTCTTATAATTTTTGAATTTTGAAAAATACAACACCAAAACTTAAGTAGTTTTGCTTGTTTTGAGCATGTTTAGAATAAAAAGATTCAAACTTTAAGCAGGTTTTCTATAATTGTTGAGTTTTGAAAAATGAAAATAAAAAACTTAGGTAATTTTAATCATTTTGAACATGTTTACAATCAAAATATTGAAACTTTATGCAAATTTCCTATAATTTTTGAGTTTTGAATAATGTAACACCAAAATGTAGGCGACTTTACTCATTTCAAGCATGTTTAAAATTAAAAGATTCAAAATTTATGCACATTTATTATAATTTTTAAGTTTTGAATAATGCAACACCAAAACATAGATATTTTTACTCATTTTGAGCATGTTTACAATCAAAATATTGAAACTTAGGTACGTTTCCTATAATTTTTGAGTTTTGAATATTGAAAATGAAAACTTCGGTGGGTTTACTCTTTTTGAGCATGTTTTAAATTAAAATATTCAAACTTTATGTGAGTTTCTTAAAATTTTTGAGTTTTGAAAAATGTAACACCAAAACTTAGGTGGTTTTACTCATTTCAAGCATGTTTAAAATTAAAAGACTCAAACTTTATTTAGGTTTTATCTAAAATTTTGGAGTTTTTAATAATGTCACACCAAAACTTAAGTAGTTTTACTTATTTCAAGCCTGTTTAGAAGCAAAAATTTAAAATTTTATGTGTGTTTGCTATAAATTTTGAGTTTTGACTAGATTTACAATAAAAATATTCAAACATTATGCATGTTTCTTATAGATTTTGTGTTTTTAATAATGTGATACCAAAACTTAGACAATTTTATTTGTTTTAAAAATATATACAGTCAAACGATTCAAACTTTATGTGCATTTTCAAGAGATTTTTAGTTTTGAATAATGCAACACAAAAATGTAAGTAGTTTTACTCATTTTGAGCATGTTTACAATTGAAAGATTTAAAATTTATGAGTGTTTCCTACAATTTTTGAGTTTTGAATAGTACAACACCAAAACTTAGGTAGTTTTACTTATTTTGAACATGTTTACAATAAAAAATTTCTAAGTTTATGTGGGTTTCATATAATTTTTGATTTTAGGGTAATGTAATACCAAAACTTAAGTGGTTTTACTTGTCTCAAGCATATTTACAATTAAATTATTCAAGATTTATATATGTTTTCAATAATTTTTGAGTTTTGAATAATGCAAAACCAAAACTTAGGAAATTTCATAGTTAAAAGATTCAAATATTATAAGCATTTCTTATAATTTTTGAGTTTTGAATAACGCAATACCAAAACATAGCCAATTTTACTTGTTTTGAGCATGTTTGGAATGAAAAGATTCTAAATTTATGTGGGGTTCATATATTTTTTTAGTTTTGAATAATGCAACACCAAAACAAATGTGGTTTTACTCATTTTGAGCATGTTTACAATCCAAATATTCAAATTTTATGTGCATTACCAATATTATTTTAGTTTTGAAAAATGTAACACCAAAACTTAAGTAGTTTTAATTGTTTCAAGCATGTTTACAGTTAAAATATTCAAACTTCATGCATACTTTCTATGATTTTTGAGTTTTGAATAATGCTACACAAAAACCTAGGCATGTTTACTTATTTCAAGCATGTTTATAGTCAAAAGATTCAAACTTTATGCATATTTCCTATCATTTTTGAGTTTTGAATAATGCAACACCAAAATGTAGGTAGTTTTACTCATTTTGAGCATGTTTACAATCAAAAGATTCAAAGTTAATGTATGTTTCCCATAATTTTTTAGTTTTAAATAATGTAACATTAAACTTAAGGTAGTTTTTTTTCATTTTGAGCATGTTTACAATCAAAATCTTCAAACTTTATGCATGTTTCCTATAATTTTTGAGTTTTGAATAATGCAACATCAAATTTAAGGTGGTTTTGCTTGTTTTGAGCATGTTTATAATCAAAATTTTCAAACTTTATGCTTGTTTTATATAATTTTAAAATTTTGAATAATGCAACAACAAAACATAGGCAATTTTGCTCATTTCCTATAATTTTTAAGTTTTGAATAATGCAACACCAAAAATTAAAAGATTTTAATCATTTAAAACATATTTAGAGTCAAAATATTAAAAATTTATATGTGTTTCCTATAATATTTGAGTTTTGAATAATGCAACAACAAAACTTAGGTGGGTTTTCTCATTTTGAGCATGTTTACAGTCAAAAGATTCAAACTTTTTTATGCATTTATTTTTAATCTTTGAGTTTTGAATAATGCAACCCCAAAACTTAAGTAGTTTTCCTCATTTTGAACATGTTTAGAATCAAAAGATTTAAACTTTATGCAAGTTTCCTATAATTTTTGAGTTTAGAAAAATACAACACCAAAACTTAAGTGGTTTTACTCATTTCGAGCATGATTAGAATCAAAAGATTCAAACATTTTGATATGTGGATTTCCTATAATTTTTGAGTTTTGTATAATGTAAAAACAAAATTTAAGTGGTTTTACTCATTTGGAACAAGTTTGCAATAAAAAAAAGATTCAAACTTTATGTGTATTTGCTATATTTTTTGTGTTTTGTATAATGAAAGACTAAAACTTAAGTAATTTTACTTATTTTGAGAATGTTTATAATCAAAAGATTCAAATTTTATGCACATTTCTTATAATTTTTGAGTGTTAAATAATGCAATACCAAACTTCAGTACTTTCACTCATTTCAAGCATGTTTATAATCAAAAGATTCAAACTTTATGCACAATTCCTATAAGTTTTGACTTTTGAATAATGCAACACTAAAAATTAGGTAGTTTTACTTATTTTGAGCATGTTTACAATCAAATGATTCAAACTTAATGCACGTTTCCTATTATTTTTGAGTTTTGAATAATGCAACATCAAAACTTAGGTAGTTTTACTCCTTTCAATCATGTTTACAATCAAAAGATTCAAACTTTATGCATGTTTCCTATTATTTTTTGAGTTTGGAATAATGAAATACCAAAATATAGGAAGTTTTACTCATTTTGAGCATGTTTACAATAAAAATATTAAAATGTTATGTAGTTTTACTTATTTTGAGCTTGTCTAGAATCAAAAGATTTAATCTTTGTGTTAGTTTATTATAATTATTGAGTTTTGAAAAATATGACATGAAAATTTAGGTGGTTTTACACATTTTGAGCACGTTTATAATCAAAAGATTCAAATTTTGTGTGGGTTTTCTATAATTTTTTATTTTTGAAAAATTCAACACCAAAACTTATATAATTTTACTTATTTTAAGCATGGTTAGAGTCAAAAAATTCAAAATTTATATGGGTTTCCTATAATTTTTTTAGTATCAAAAAATGCAACACCAAAACTTAATTGGTTTTACTCATTTCCAACATGTTTATAATCAAAATATGAAAACTTTATGCAGGTTTCCCATAATTTTTGAGTTTTGTATAATGAAACACCAAAACTTAAGCAATTTTACTCATTTTGATCATGTTTACAATCATAAAATTCAAAATTTATGTGAATTTCCTATAATATTTGAGTTTTGAATAATAGATTACCAAAAATTAAGCATTTTTACTCATTTAGAACATGTTTACAATAAAAAGATTCAAAATTTATGTGCATTTATTATAATTTTTGAGTTTTGAATAATGTAACACTAAAACTTAGATAGTTTTTCTCATTTATAACATTTTTATAATCAAGAGATTCAAACGTTAAGCACATTTCCTATAATTTTTGTGTTTTAAATAATGCAACCCCATAATTTTGTTTTTTTAAATTTTGAGTACATTTAAAATCAAAAGATTCAAAATTTATGCACATTTCCCATAATTTTTGAGTTTTGAATAATGAAACACAAAAAATTAAGCAAATTTACACATTTCAAGCATGTTTACAATCAAAATTTTCAAAATTTTATGAGTGTTTCCTATAATTTTAGAGTTTTGAATAATACAACACTAAAACATAAGTGGTTTTACTCATTTTGAGCATGTTTACAATTAAAAGATTCAAAATTTATGTTTCATATAATGCTTGAGTTTTGAATAAGGCAACACTTAAACTTAGGTAATTTTACTCCTTTTGAGCATGTTTATAATCAAAAGATTCAAACTTTATGCATTTTTTCTATAATTTTTGAGTTTTGAATAATGTAACACCAAAACTTAGGTAGTTCTACTCATTTCAAACATGTTTACAATTTAAAAAAATTAAACTTTTTGTGCATTTCTTATAATTTTTGAGTTTTCAATAATGAAATATCAAAACATAGGTGATTTTCCTCATTTCGAGCATGTTTATAATCAAAAGTTTCAGAATTTATGTACGTTTCTTATAATATTAGTTTTGAGTAATGCATCACTAAAACATAGGTAATTTTACTCATTTTATGCATGTTCACAATAAAAAAACATTTAAACTTTATGTGCATTTCCTATAATTTTTTAGTTTTGAATAATGTAACACCAAAACTTAGTCAATTTTACTCATTTCAAGCATGTTTACAATCAAAATATTTAAGCTTTATGTGTATTTTTTATAATTTTTTGAGTTTTGAATAATGTGACACCAAAATTAATTTTATCTTACTTATTTTGAGCATGTTTACATTAAAAATATTCAAACTTTATGCATGTTTCCTATATTTTTTTAGTTTTGAATAATGCAACATTAAAACTAAGGTTGTTTTACTTGTTTTGAGTATGCTTATAATCAAAAGATTAAATATTATACACATCTTTACACCTTTCTAGCATCTTTACAATCAAAAAATTCAAACGTTATGTGTGTTACCTATAATTTTTTAGTTTTGAATATTGAACACCAAAAATTAGGTAATTTCATTTGTTTTGAGCATGTTTAGAATCAAAAGATTCAAACTTATGTGTTTTTCTTATAATTTTTGAGTTTTGAATAATACAAATAGCAAAACTTAAGTAGTTTTACTCATTTTGATCATGTTTACAATCAAAATATTAAGACTTTATCTATGTTTCCTATAATTTTTGAGTTTTAAATAATACAACACCAAAACATAGGTAGTTTAACTCATTTTGAGTATGTTTACAATCAAAAGATTCAAAATTTATGTGTTTCTCATAATTTTTTAGATTTGAATAATGTAACATCAAAACATAGACCATTTTACTTGTTTTGAGCATGTTTACTATCAAAATTTTTTAACTTTATCTGCATTTCATATAATTTTTTAGTTTTGAATAATGTAATATCAAAACATAGGTACGTTTACATGTTTTTAGCATGTTTACAATCAAAAGATTTAAACTTTATGTTTGTTTCCTATATCTTTTGAGTTTTGAATAGTTAAACACCAAAACATAGGTGGTTTTACTCATTTCGAGCTTGTTTAGAATCAAAAGATTCAAACTTAATGCCAATTTCTTACAATTTTTGAGTTTTGAATAATACAACACCAAAAGTTCAGTGGTTTTACTCATTTTGAGCATGTTTAGAATCAAAAGATTCAAAGCTTATGCTAGTTGCCTATAATATTTTAATTTTGAATAATGCAACACCAAAACTTAAGTAGTGTTCATAGTTTTGAGAATGTTTAAAATCAGAAGATTTAAAATTTATGGATGTCTCCTATAATCTTTGAGTTTTGAATAATTTAATGCCAAAAATTAAGTGGTTTTACTCATTTAGAGCATATTTAATATCAAATGATTCAAACTTTATGTATATTTCCTATAATTTTTGAGTTTTAAATAATGCAACATTTAAACAAAGAATATTTTACCTATTTTGAGCTTGTTTACGATCAAAATATTCAAAATTTATGCACATTTCCTATTATTTTTGAGTTTTGAATAATGTAACATCAAAATTAAGGTAGTTTTACTCATTTTGAGCATGTTTACAATTAAAAAATTCAATCTTTATTTGTATTTCCTTTAATTTATGTGTTTTGAATAATGCAACACCAAAACTTAGGTAGTTTTACTCATTTCAAGCATGTTTACAATCAAAATATTGAAACTTTATTTGCATTTCCTATAATTTTTGAGTTTTGAATAATGCAACACCAAAATGTAGGTATTTATACTCATTTTAATCATGTTTACAATCTTTTATATGCATTTTATTTAATTTTTGAGTTTTGAATAATGCAACACCAAAATTTATGTGGCTTTCCTCATCTCGAGCATGTATAGAATCAAAAGATTCAAACCTTATGCAAGTTTACTATAATTTTTTATTTTTAAAAAAAGCAACACCAAAACTTAAGTAGTTTTCCTTGTTTGGAGCATGTTTACAATCAAAAGATTCAAACTTTAATGACATTTTGTATAATTTTTGAGTTTTGAATAATGCAACACCAAAGCAAAGGTAGTTTCATTCATTTTGAGTATGTTTACAATCAAAAGATTCAAAATTTATGAATGTTTCTTATAATTTTTTATTTTTAAACAACACAAGATTAAAACATAAGCAAATTTACTCATTTCAAGCATGTTTACAATAAAAAGATCCAATCTTTATGCAAATTTCCTTTAATTTTTGATGTTTCAATAATGTAACACCAAAACTTAGGTAGTTTTACTCATTTTGAGCATGTTTATACTAAAAATATTCAAACTTTATGTCCATTCCTTATAATATTTGAGTTTTTAATAATGACACATGAAAACATAAGTGGTTTTACTCATTTTGAGTATGTTTACATTCAAAAGATTCAAACTTTATGGGCATTTCTTATCATTTTTTAGTTTTGAATAATGCAACACCAAAATATAGATGGTTTTACTCATTTTGAACATGTTTAGAATCAAAAGATTCAAACTTATTCTGGGTTCCTATAATTTTTGAGTTTTGAATAATTCAACTCTAAAACATAGGTGGTTTTACTCATTTTGAGAATGTTTTGAATCAAAATATTCAACCTTTATTTGAGTTTTCTATAATTTTTGAGTTTTGAATAATGTAACACCAAAACTTAAGCAAATTTACTTGTTTTGAGTATGTTTAGAATCAAAATATTCAAACTTTATGTGGGTTTCCTATATTTTTTGAATTTTGTAAAATGCAACATCAAAACTTAAATAGTTTTACTTGTTTTGAGCATGTTTATAATCAAAATATTCAAACTTTATGCTAATTTCTTATAGTTTTTGAGTTTTGAATAATGCAATATTCAATTTTACTCATTTTGAGCATGTTTACAATTAAAAGATTCAAATTTTATGAGTGTTTCTCATAATGTTTAGTTTTGAGTTATGTAACACTAAAAATTAGGTGATTTTACTCATTTTGAGCATGTTTACAATCAAAATATTCAAATTTATGCACGTTTTCTTTTATTTTTAAGTTTTGAATAATGCAACACTAACTTTTAGGTAATTTTACTCATTTCAAGCATGTTTACAATAAAAAGATTCAAGTTTTATTGACATTTCCTATTTTTTTAAGTTTTAAATAATGCAACACCAAAAATTAAGTGATTTTACTCCTTTTGAGCATGTTTACAATAAAAAGATTCAATATTTATCCATATTTCCTATCATTTTTGAGTTTTGAATAATTTAACACTAAAAACTTAAATAGTTTTACTCATTTTGAACATGTTTGGAATAAAAAGATTTGAACTTTATGTGGGTTTCTTATCATTTTTGAGTTTTGAAAAATACAACACCAAAACTTAGATGATTTTACTCATTTTGAGCATATTTAGAATCAAAAGATTCAAAGTTTATATGGGTTTCCTATAAAATTTTAGTTTTAAATAATGCAACAACAAAATTTAGGCAATTTTAATCATTTTGAACATGTTTACAATAAAAATATTCAAACTTTATGCACATTTCTTGTAATTTTTGAGTTTTGAATAATGCAACACCAAAAGGTAGGATATATTTTTTGTTTCAAGCATGTTTACAATCAAAATATTCAAACTTTATGTATATTTCCTATAACTTTTGAGTTTTGAATCATGCAACAACAAAACTTAGGAAGTTTTACTCATTTTGAGCATGTTTAAAAACAAAAAATTCAAAATTTATGCACATTTCTTATAATTTTTGAGTTTAGAATAATGAACACCAAAACTTAGGTGGTTTTACTTATTTTGGGCATGTTGAAAATTAAAAGATTCAAATTTTATGTAGGTTTCCTATAATTTTTGAGTTTTGAAAAATATAACACTAAAACTTATGTGGTTTTACACATTTTTAGCATGTTTGATCTAAAGATTCAATATTTATGCCGGTTTCCTATATTTTTTGAAATTACAATAATGCAACACCAAAACATAAGCAGTTTTACTTGTTTCAAGCTTGTTTAGAATCAAAAGACTCAAACATTATGTGGGTTTGCTATAATTTTTTATTTTTGAATAACGCAACAATAAAACTTAAGTGGATTTACTCATTTCAACCATGTTTAGAATCAAAGAATTCAAAATTTATGTGGGTTTCTTATAATTTTTGAGTTTTATATAATACAACACCAAAATTTAAGTAGTTTTACTCATTTTGAGCATGTTTATAATTAAAAGATTCAAATTTTATGCACATTTAATATAATTTTTGAATAATGTGACTCCAAAACTTAAGCAGTTTTGCTCATTTTGAGCATGTTTAAAATCAAAATATTCAAAATTTGTGTGTCTCTTATAATTTTTGAGATTTTAATAATGCAACACAAAAACATAGGTGGTTTTACATGTTTTGAGCATGTTTACAATCAAAAGAGTCAAACTTTATGCACATTTCTTATAATTTTTGAGTTTTAAATAATGCAACACCAAAACTTAGGTAGTTTTGCTCATTTTGAATATGTTTAAAATAAAAATATTAAAAATATATGTGTGTTTCTTATAATTTTTGAGTTTTAAATAATAAAATACTAAAACATATATAGTTTCACATGTTTATAGTCAAAAGATTAAAACTTTATGTGTTTCTTATAATTTTTGAGTTTTGACTAATGCAACACCAAAACGAATACAACACAATCATTTTGAGCATGCTTACAACTAAAAGATTCAATATTTATATGTGTTTCCTATAATTTTTGAGTTTTGAATAATGCAACCAAAAAATTAGGTGGTTTCAATCATTTTGAGCATGTTTACAATCAAAAGATTCAAACTTTATGCATGTTTCTTATAATTTTTGAGTTTTGAATAATGTGACACAAAAACTTAGGTGGTTTTACTTATTTTGAGCAAGTTTGCAATCAAATGATTCAAAATTTATGAACTTTTACTGGAATTTTTGAGTTCTGAATAATGTAGCACCAAAACATATGCAATTTTATTCATTTCAAACATGTTTATAATCAAAATATTTAAAATTTATGCATATTTCTTATAATTTTTTATTTTTGAAAAATGCAACACCAAAACTTAGGCAGTTTTACTCATTTCAAGTATGTTTACAATCAAAAGATTCAAACTTTATGTGTGTTTCCTATAATTTTTGAGTTTTGAATAATACAGCACCAAAACATAAGTAGTTTTACATATTTTTAGCATGTTTAGAATCAAAAGATTTAAACTTTATGAATGTTTCTAGTAATTTTTTGAGTTTCAAATAATGCAATGAAAAATCTTAAGTGGTTTTACGTGTTTTGAGCATGTTTAAAATCAAAATATTGAAATTTTACGTGTGTTTCCTTTAATATTTTAGTTTTTAATAATACAGTAGTAAAACTTAAGCAATTTTAATCATTTTGAGAATGTTTACAATTAAAATATTCAAATTTTAAGTAAGTTTCCTATAATCTTTTAAGTTTTGAATAATGAAACACCAAAATTTTGGTGGATTTACTCATTTCAATCATGTTGAAAATCAAAAGATTCAAACTTTATGCATGTTTCCTATAATTCTTTAGTTTTGAATAATGTAATACCAAAACTTATGCATTTCCTATAATTTTTGAGTTTTGAATAATGTAACTTCAAAACGTAGGTGGTTTTACTCATTTTAATCATGTTTATAATAAAAATATTTAAAATTTACATGCATTTCATATATTTTTTGAGTTTTAAATAATGCAATTTTACTCATTTTGAGCATGTTTATGATCAAAACATTCAAGCTTTATCCATGTATCACATCATTTTTGAGTTTTGAATAATACAACACCAAAACCTAGGCCATTTTACTTGATTCAAGCATATTTCCAATTAAAAGATTCAAACTTTATGTGTGTTTCTTATAATTTTGGAGTTTTGAATAATAAAACACCAAAACTTAAGTAGTTTTCTTCATTTTGAAAATGTTTATAATCAAAAGATTCAAACTTTATGCAAGTTTCCTATATTTTTTGAGTTTTGAATAATGCAATGCCAAAATTTAAGAGTTTTTACTCATTTTAAAAATGTTTACAATCAAAAGATTCAAATTTTATGCACATTTATTATAATGCAACACTGAAACTATAGTGGTTTTACTTGTTTTGAGCATGTTTACAATCAAAAGATTCAAATTTTATGTGTATTTCCTATAATTTTTGAGTTTTGAATAATGCAACACTAAAATTTAGGTAATTTTATTAATTTTGAGCATGTTTACAATCAAAATATTAAAACCTTATACACGTTTCCAAGGATTTTTGAGTTTATTACATTGCAACACAAAAACATAGGTAATTTTACTCATTTTAAGCATGTTTACAATCAAAAAATTCAAACTTTATGTGTATTTCTTTTAATTTTTGAGTTTTAAATAATGTAACACCAAAACTTATGTAGCTTTCCTCATTTCAAGCATGTTTACATTCAAAAAATTGAAACATTATAGCCATTTCCTATATTTTTTGTGTTTTAGATAATGCAACATCAAAACATAGATAGTTTTACTCATTTCAAGCATGTTTACAATTAAAAGATTCAAAATTTATGCATATTTCTTATAATTTTTGAGCTTCAAATAATGTAATATCAAAACATAGGTGGTTTTACTAGTTTTGATCATGTTTAAAATCAAAAGATTTAAAACTTAATTTGAGTTTCCTATAATTTTTGAGTTTTTAATAATACAACACCAAAACACAAATAATTTTCTTCATTTCAAGCACGTTTAGAATCAAAAGATTCAAACTTTATGCAGGTTTATTATAATTTTTGAGTTTTGAATAATGCAATACTAAAACTTAAGTGGTTTACTCATTTTGAGCATGTATAGAATCAAAAGATTCAAACTTTATGCATGTTTCTTATAAATTTTGTGTTTTGTATAATACAACACCAAAATTTATGTAGTTTTAATCATTTCGAGCATGTTTACAATAAAAAAATTCAAACTTTAAGCATATTTCATGTAATTTTTTATTTTTATATAATGCAACTCCAAAACATAAGTGGTTTTACTTGTTTTGAGCATGTTTACAATCAAAAGATTCAAACTTTATGTGTGATTCCTATAATTTTTGAGTTTTGAATAATGTGACACTAAAACTTAAATAGTTTACTCATTTTGAGCATGTTTACAATCAAAAGATTCAAACTTTCTATTATTTCCTATAATTTTTGAGTTTTGAATAATGCCACACCAAAACTTAGGCAATTTTACACTTTTTGAACATGTTTATAATCAAAAGTTTCAAACTTAAAGTGTGTTTCCTATCATTTATGAGTTTTGAATAATACAACACTAAAATTTAGGTGGTTTTACTCATTTCAAGCATATTTGTAATCAAAAGATTCAAACTTTATGCATGTTTCTTATAATTTTTGAGTTTTGAATAATGCAATAGTAAAACTTAGTAATTTTACTCATTTTGAGCATGTTTAGAATCAAAATATTCAAACTTTATGCATGTTTCTTATAATTTTTAAGTTTTAAATAATGTAACACCAAAACATAGGTAGTTTTGCTCATTTTGAACATGTTTTAGTGAAAAGATTTAAATTTTATGCATTTTCCTATAATGTTTTAGTTTTGAATAATACAACACCAAAACATAGGCAATTTCATTCATTTTTAGCATGTTTACATTCAAAAGATTCAACATTTATGTGGATTTCCTATAATTTTTGAGTTTTGAATAATGCAACACCTAAACTTAAGTGGTTTTACACATTTCAAACATGTTTAAAATTAAAAGGTTCAAACTTTATGCATGTTTACTATAATTTTTGAGTTTTGAGTAGTACAACACCAAAAATTAAGTGGTTTTACATGTTTTGAGCATGTTTAAAATAAAACAAAATTCAACTTAATGTGGAATTCCAATAATTTTTGAGTTTTAAATAATGCAACACCTAAACTTAAGTAGTTTTACTCATTTTGAGCAAGTTTAAAATCAATAGATTGAATCTTTATGCCCATTTCCTATAATTTTTATGTTTTGAATAATGCAACACCAAAATTTATAATATTTTATTTGTTTTGAGCATGTTGACATAATTTTTGAGTTTTGAATAATGTAACACTAAAACATAGATGATTTTACTTGTTTTGAGCATGTTTACAATCAAAAGATTCAAACTTTATACACATTTCCTATAATTTTTGAGTTATGAATATTACAACAGAAAAACTAAGGTAGTTTTACTCTTTTTGAACATGTTCACAGTTAAAAGATTTAAACTTTATGTATTTTTGCTCGTTTCAAGCATGTTTATATTTAAAAGATTCAAATATTATATAGGTTTGCTATAATTTTTGAGTTTTATAAGATGCAAGACCAGAACATAGGTGGTTTGACTTGTTTTGAGCATATTTATAGTCAAAAGATTCAAATTTTATGTATACTTCTAATAATTTTTGAGATTTGAATAATGCCATACCAAAATGTAGGTAGTTTTACCTTATTTGAGAATGTTTAAACTCAAAAAATTTAGAACTTAATGTGAATTTCCTATAATTTTTTAGTTTTAAATAATGTAACACCCAAACTTAGGTGGTTTTACTCATTTTGAGCATGTTTAGAATCAAAATAATCAAACTTTATGTGAGTTTCCTATAATTTTTGAGTTTTGAATAATGCAACACCAAAACATAAGTAATTTTTCTCATTTCATGCATTTTTTAAATCAAAAGATTCAAACTTTATGCAGGTTTTTTATAATTTTTGAGTTTTGAAAAATGCAATACCAAAATTTATGTATTTTTACTCATTATGAACATGTTTAGAATCAAAAGATTCAAATTTTATGAGAGTTTCCTATAATTTTTAAGTTTTGTATAATGATGTGACACCAAAACTTATGAAGTTTTACTCATTTCAAGCATGTTTATAATAAAAATATTTAAACTTTATGCATGTTTCTTATAATTTTTGAGTTTTAAATAATGAAAAACCAAAAATTAGGTAGTTTTACTTGTTTTGAGCATGTTTACAATAAAAAAATTCAAATTTTATGCACATTTTGTATAATTTTTGGATTTTGAATAATGCAACACCAAAATTTATGTAGTTTTACTCATTTTGAGCATGTTTATAATTAAAATATTCAAACTTTATATACATTTCCTATCAATTTTGAGTTTTGAATAATGCAACACCAAAAATTTATGCACATTTCCTTTAATTTTGAACATGTTTACAAATAAAAGATTCAAACTTTATGCACGTTTCCTATAATTTTTGAGTTTTGACTAATGTAACACCAAAATTAGGTAGTTTTACTCCTTTTAAGCATGTTTACTATCAAAATATTCAAACTTTATGCATGTTTCTTATAATTTTGAAGTTTTGAATAATGCAACAATAAAAATTTGGTTGTTTCCCTCATTTTAAGCATGTTTAATATCAAAATATTCAAACTTTATGCAGGTTTCTTCTAATTTTTGAGTTTTGAAAAATCCAACATGAAAAATTAAGTAGTTTTACTCATTTTGAGCATGTTTAGAATAAAAAGATTAATTGTTTATTGAAGTTTCCTATAATTTTGAGTTTTGAATAATGTAACACCAAAATTTAGGTGGTTCTAATCACTTTGAGCATATTTACAACAAATATTCAAACTTTATGCACATTTTCTATAAATTTGAGTTTTGAATAATCCAACACCAAAACTTAGGTACTTTTAATCATTTTGAGAAAGTTTTCAATCAAAATATTCAAAATTTATTCATGTCTCCTATAACTTTTACTTGTTTCAAGCATGTTTACAATTAAAAGGTTCAAAATTTAAGCACATTTCCTATAAATTTTGAGTTTTGAATAATGCAAGACCAAAACATAGGTGGTTTTACTCATTTGGAGCATGTTTCCAATCAAAAGATTCAATTTTTTTGAACATTTCCTATAATTTTTGAGTTTTGAATGATGAACACCAAAACATAGGTGGTTTTACTCCTTTTGAGCATGTTTATAATCAAAAGATTCAAATTTTATGTGTGTTTCCTATAATTTATATGTTTTAAAAAATGCAACACCAAAACTTAGGTGATTTTAGTCATTTCAAGCATGTTTAAAATCAAAAAATTCAAAATTTATGAGGGTTTCCTATAATTTTTTAGTTTTGTATAATGCAACATGAAAACTTAAATGGTTTTACTCATTTCAAGCATGCTTACAATCAAAAGATTCAAACTTTAGTCATGTTTCCTATAATATTTTAATTTTGAATAATGAAAAACTAAAACTAAGGTGGTTTTACTTGTTTAAAGCATGTTTACAATCAAAAGATTCAATCTTTAGGTGTGTTTCATATAATTTAAGAGTTTTGAATGATGTAACACAAAAACTTAGGTGGTTTTACTCATTTCAAGCATGTTTAGAATCAAAATTTTCAAAATTTGTGCGTGTTTCCTATAATTTTTGAGTTCTAAAACATGGAACACCAAAACATAGCTGGTTTTACTCATTTCAAGCATTTTAATAATCAAAAGATTCAAATTTTATGTGCATTTCCTATAATTTTTGAGTTTTGTATAATGCAACATCAAAACTTAAGTGATTTTACTCATTTTAAAAAAATTTACAATGAAAAGATTCAAACTTTATGCACGTTACTTATAATTTTTGAGTTTTGAATAATGCAACACTAAAACTTAGGTAGTTTTACTCATTTCAAGCATGTTGACAATCAAAAGATTAAAAATTTATGTGTGTTTCCTATAATTTTTGAGTATTGAATAATGCAACACCAAAAATTAGGTGGTTTTATTTGTTTTGAGCATGTTTAATAACAAAATATTCAAATTTTATGCATGTTTCCTATAATTTTTGAGTTTTGCAACATAAAAACTAAGGTAGTTTTGCTCATTTTGAGTATGTTTACAGTTATAAGATTCAAATTTTATGTTTGTTTCTATAATTTTTGAGTTTTGAATAATGAAACACCAAAACTTAGGTGGTTTTACTCATTTCAAGCATGTTTACAATCAAAAGATTCAAAATTTATATGTATTTTTTATAATTTTTCAGTTTTGAATAATGTAACATAAAAACATAAATGATTTTACGTGATTTGAGCATTTTACAATATAAAGATTCAAACTTTATGTGCATTTTCTATATTTTTGAGTTTTTAATCATGCAACAACAAAACATAGGTAGTTTTATTCATTTTGAGAATGCATGTGATTAAAAGATTCAAGTTTTATGTATGTTTCCCATAATTTTTAAGTTTTGAATAATGCAACACTAAAAATTAGGTGGTTTTACTCATTTTAAGCATGTTTAGAATAAAAATATTCAAACTTAATGCAATTTTCCTATAATTTATGACTTTTGAATAATACAACACTCAAATTAAATTAGTTTTACTCATTTTGAGCATGTTTAGACTCAAAATATTCAAACTTTATAAATAGTTTTGAATAATACAACACCAAAACATATGCAGTTCTACTCATTTCAAGCATGTTTAGAATCAAAATATTCAAAACTTATGCGGGTTTCCTATAATTATTGAGTTTAGTATAATGCAACACTAAAACTTACGTAGTTTTACTTGTTTTGAGAATGTTTACAATAAAAAGATTCAAAATTTATGGCATGTTTCCCATAAGTTCTTAGTTTTATATCATGCAACACCAAAACTTAGGTGGTTTTACTCATTTTGAGCATATTTACAATTAAAATATTCATATTTTATGCACATTTCCTATATTTTTTGAGTTTTCAAAAATGCAACACCAAAACTTAGGTTGTTTTACTCATTTTAAGCATGTTTACAATCAAAGTTTCAAAATTTATGTGCATTTGAAATAATTTTTGAGTTTTGAATAATGTAACACCAAAACTTAGGTAGTTTTACTCATTTTGAGCATGTTTACAATTACAATATTCCAACTTTATGCATATTATTTCTAATTTTTGAGTTCTAAATAATGCAACACCAAAACTTAGGCAATTTTACTCATTTCAAACATGTTTACAATCAAAAGACTCAAAATTTATGCACATTTCTTATAATTTTTGAGTTTTGAGTAATGTAACATCAAAACAAAGGCAATTTTACTCATTTTGGGTATGTTTACAATCAAAAGATTCAAACTTTTGGCCATTTTCTGTAATTTTTGAGTTTTAAATAATGCAACACCAAAACATAGATGGTTTTACTCAGTTTGAGCATGTTTACAATCAAAACATTCAAACTTTATGCACGTTTTCATATAATGTTTGAGTTTGAAGTAATACAACATCAAAACTTAAGTGGTTTTACTCATTTCAAGCATGTTTAGAATCAAAAGATTCAAAATTAATTCATGGTTTCTATAATTTTTGAGTTTTGAGTAAAGAAACACCAAAACTTAGGAGGTATTACTCATTTCAAGCATGTTTAGAATCAAAAGATTCAAACTTTATGCAAGTTTCCTATAATTTAGTACACCAAAACATAAGTAGTCTTCCTCATTTTGAGCTTGTTTAGAATCAAAAGATTTAAAGTTTATGTAGGTTTCCTATAATTTTTGAGTTTTTAATAAAGCAATGCTAAAACTTAAGTAGTTTTAATCATTTTGAGAATGTTTAGAATCAAAAGATTCAAACTTTATGTGTATTTATTATAATTTTTGAGTTTTGATTAATGCAACACCAAAACTTAGGTAGTTTTAATCATTTTGAGCATGTTTACAATCAAAAGATTCAAAATTTATGTGGATTTCCTATAATTTTTTAGTTTTGAATAATTTGACAATGAAATTCAAGTGGTTTTCCTCGATAAAGCATGTTTAGAATCAAAATATTCAACCTTTATGTTGGTTTCCATTAATTTTTGAGTTTTGAATAATGTAATATCAAAACTTAAGTAGTTTTACTCAATTTGAGCATGTTTAGAATAAAAAGATTTAAACGCTATGCAAGTTTCCTATAATTTTTGAGTTTTATGTAATGCAACACCAAAATTTAAGGAGTTTTATTCATTTTGAGCTTGTTTACAATAAAAAGATCAAACTTTATGCATATTTTGTATAATTTTTGAGTTTTGTATAAGGCAACACATAAACTTTATGCATTTTGAGTATGTTTACAATGAAAAGACTCAAACTTTATGCATGATTTCTATAATTTTTGAGCTTTGAATAATAGAACACCAAAATATAAGTAATTTCACTCATTTCAAACATGTTTACAATTAAAATATTCAAAATTTATGTATGTTTTCTATAATTTTTTAGCTTTGAATAGTGCAACACCAAAAATTAGGTGGTTTTACTCATTTTGAGCAAGTTTAAAACCAAAATATTCAAATTTTATGCATGCCTAATATAATTTTTGAGTTTTAAATAATAATCCAACACTAAAATTTATGTGGTTTTACTCATTTCAAGCATTTTTACAATTAATAAATTCAAACTCTATACATATTTCCTATCATTTTTGAGGTTTTGAATAATACAATGCCAAAACTTGGGTGGTTTAACTCTTTTTGAGCATGTTTACAATCAAAAGATTCAAAATTTATTCATGTTTCCTATACTTTTTGGGTTTTGAATAATAAAAAACCAAAATTTAGGTAGTTTTACTCATTTTGAGAATATTTACAATCAAAATATTCAAACTTTATGTATATTTCTTTTAATTTTTATGTGTTGAATAATGCAACAATAACACTTAGGTAGTTTAACTCATTTTGAGCATGTTTAGAATCAAATTATTCAAATTTTATGAGCATTTGCTATAATTTTTGAGTTTTGAAAAATGCAACACCAATACTTATGCGGTTTTACTCTTTTAGAGCATGTTTAGAATAAAAATATTCAGACTTTATGTAGGTTTCTTATAATTTTTGAGTTTTGAATAAGCAACACAAAAAACAAGGTGGTTCTAATTGTTTTGAGCCTATTTACAGTCAAAGTATTCAAATTTTATGTGCATTTCCTATAATTTTTGAGATTTTAATAAGACAACACTAAAACATAGGAATTTTTACTCATTTCAATCATGTTTACAATCAATAGATTCAAACTTTATTCATATTTCCTATAATTTTTGAGTTTTAAATAATGCAACACCAAAATTTAGGTAGTTTTTCTCATTTTGAGCATGTTTACAATTAATAGATTCAATATATATATACATTTCCTATAATTTTTGAGTTTTGAATAATGAACACCAAAACTTAGGTGGTTTTGCTCATTTCAAGCATGATTACAATCAAAATATTCAAACTTTATACGGGTTTCCAATAATTCTTTAGTTTTGAAAATGCAACACCAAAACATAAGTGGTTTTACTCATTTTGAGCATGTTTACAATCAAAATATTCAAATTTTATGTGCTTTCAATATAATAAAATTTATTCATGTTTCTTATAATTTTTTAGTTTTGAATAATGCAACACCAAAAATTAGACAATTTTACTTGTTTTGAGCATGTTTACAATAAAAAGATTCAAGCATTATGCACATTTCCTATAATTTATGAGTTTTGAATAATGCAACACCAAAACTTAGGTAGTTTTATTCATTTAGAGCATGTTTATAATCAAAAGACTCAAACTTTATTCACATTTTATATAGTTTTTGAGTTTTGAATTAATGCAACATCAAAATATATGTGGTTTTGCTCATTTAAAGCATCTTTAAAATTAAAAGATTAAAAAATTATGCATATTTCCTATAATTTTTGAGTTTTGAAAAATGCAACACCAGAACATAGGTGGTTTTACACATTTTGAGTATGTTTACAATCAAAAGATTCAAACCTTATGTATGTCTCCTATAATTTTTATGTCTTGAATAATGCAACACCAAAACCAAGGTGATTTTAATCATTTCCATCATGTTCACAATTAAAAATTCAATCTTCATGCATGTTTTCTATAATTTTTGAGTTTTGAATAATTCAACAACAAAAATTAGGTGGTTTTACTCATTTTGAGTATGTTTACAATCAAAATATTTAAACTTTATGCAAGTTTCCTATATTTTTTGAGTTTTAAATAATGCAACATTGAAACCTAGGTGGTTTTACTCACTTTGAGAATGTTTACAATAAAAAGTTCAAACTTTATGCACTTTTCCTACAATTTTTGAGTTTTGAATAATGCAATTTTATTCATTTCAAGAATGTTTATAGTCAAAAGATTTAAAGTTTATGGGCATTTCCTATAATTTTTGAGTTCTAAAAAATGCAACACCAAAACTTAGGAGGTTTTACTCATTTCAAGCATGTTTTCAATCAAAAGATTCAAAATTTATGTGTGTTTCTTAAATTGTTTTGATTTTTGAATAATGCAGCACCAAAACTTAAGTGGTTTTTATGCCTTTCGAGCTTGTTTAAAATCAAAAGATTCAAAGTTTATGTGTGTTTCCTATAATTTTTGAGTTTTGAATAATGTAACACCAAAACTTAAGTGGTTTTACATGTTTCAAGCATGTTTAGAATCAAAATATTAGACATTATGTGTGTTTCCTATAATTTTTGAGTTTTTAATAAAGCAACACCAAAACTTAAGTAGTTTTACTAGTTTCGAGCATGTTTACAATCAAGATTCTAACTTTATGTGCCTTTTCTATAATTTTTTAGTTTTAAATAATGCAAAACCAAAACTTAGGTGGTTTTACTTGTTTTGAGCATGTTAACAATCAAAAAATTCAAACTTTATGTATGTTTCCTATAATTTTTGAGTTTTGAATAATACAACATCAAAACTTAAGTGATTTTACTCATTTCAAGCATGTTTACAATTAAGAGATTCAAAATTTATGTGTCTTATAATTTTTGAGCTAAGAATAATAAAACACCAAAATGAAGGTAGTTTTGTTCCTTTTCAGCATGTTTATAGTTAAAAGATTCAAAGTTTATGTGTGTTTCCTATAATTTTTGAGTTTTGAATAATGCAAAACCAAAACTTAGGTATTTTTACTCATTTTGAACATGTTTACCATCAAAAGATTCAAAATTTGTGCATGTTTCTTATAATATTTGAGTTTTAAATAAAGCAACACTAAAACATAAGAGGTTTTACTTATTTTGAGCATGTTTATAGTACACATATTCAAACTTTATGCATGTTTCCTATAATTTTTGAGTTTTGAATATTGCAACACCAAAACTTAGGTAGTTTTACTTGTTTCAATCATGTTTACAATCAGAGTATTCAAAATTTATGCACGTTATGTAACACCAAAACTTAAGTAGTTATCCTCATTTTAGACATGTTTACACTCAAAAAATTAAAAATTTAAGTACATTTCCTATAATTTTTGAGTTTTGATTAATTCAATACCAAAACTTAGGAAGTTTTACTCATTTTGATCATGATTAAAATTAAAATATATAAAACTTAGTGTGAGTTTCTTATAATTTTTGAGTTATAAATAATGCAACACCAAAACTTTGGTGGTTTTTCTCATTTAGTGCATGTTTAGAATCAAAAGATTCAAATTTTATGTGGATTTCCAATAATTTATGAGTTTTGAAAATGCAAGACCAAAACTTCAGTAGTTTTCCTCATTACGAGCATGTTTAGAGTCAAAAGATTCAAACTTTATGCAGATTTCCTATAATCTTTGAGTTTATAATAATACAATATCAAATCTTAAGTGGTTTTACTCATTTTGAGCATATTTAGAATCAAAAGATTTAAATTTTATGTGGGTTTCATATAATTTTTGAGTTTTGTATAATGCAATACCAAAATCAAAGTAGTTTTACTCATTTCAAGCATGTTTATTATAAAATATTCCAACTTTATGCATGTTTCCCTATAATTTTTGAGTTTTGTATAATGCAACACCAAAAATTAAGTAGTTTAAATCATTTTATGCATGTTTACAATACAAATATTCAAACTTTATGCATGTTTCTTATAATTTCTGAGTTTCCAATAATGAAACAATAAAACATAGGTTGTTATTCTCATTTTGAGCATGTTTAGAATTAAAAGATTCAAACTTTATGCCCATTTATTATAATTTTTGAGTTTTGAAAAATTCAACACCAAAACTTAACTAGTTTTAATAATTTTGAGAATGTTTAGAATCAAAAGATTCAAATTTTATGTTAAATTCCTATAATATTTGAGTTTTGAATAATGCAACACAAAAATTTAGGTAGTTTTAATAATTTTGAGTATGTTTACAATCAAAATATTCAAACTTTATGCACATTTCTTATAATTTTTGAGTTTTTAATAATGCAACACCAAAACATAGGTGATTTTTCTTGTCTCAAGCATGTTTACAATCAAAAGATTCAAACTTTATGCACATTTCCTATAAATTTTGAGTTTTTAATAATGCAACACCAAAAATTATGTGGTTTTACTCATTTTGAATATGTTTACAAATAACAAATTCAAAGTTTAGGCACGTTTTCTATAATTTATGAGTTTTGAAAAATGAACACCAGAACTTAGGTAGTTTTACTCATTTCAAACATGTTTACAATTAAAATATTCAACAATAAAACTTAGGTAGTTTTACTCATTTCAAACATGTTTACAATTAAAATATTCAACACTAAAACTTAGGTAGTTTTACTCATTTCAAGCATGTTTAGAATCAAAAGATTCAAAATTTAAGTGGATTTGCTTTAATTTTTGAGTTTTCAATAATGTAACACCAAAACTTAAGTATTTTTACTCATTTTGATTATGTTTAGAATCAAAAGATTCAAACTTTATGTAAGTTTGATTTTTTAGTTTTGAATAATGCAACACCAAAACTTAAGCATTTTTACTCATTTTTAACATGTTTATAATTAATAGATTCAAAACATTATGTATCTTTCTTATAAATTTTGAGTTTTGAATAATGCAACACCAAAACTTAGATGATTTTACTCATTTAAAACATGTTTGAAAAGAAAAGATTCAAATTTATGTGTTTCTTATAATTTTTGAGCTTGGAATAATGCACCAAAACATTGGCAATTTTACATGTTTAAAGCATGTTTACAGTCAAATTTTTTAAATTTTATGTGTGTTTTTTTATACTTTTTGAGTTTTGAATAATGCAACACTAAAACTAAGGTGGTTTTACTCATTTTGAACATGTTTACAATCAAAATATTCAATATTTATGCATGTTTCTTATAATTTTTATGTTTAGAATAATGCATTACAAAAACATAGGCTGTTTTACTCATTTTGAATATGTTTACAATAAAAAAATTCAAACTTTATGCATGTTTCCTATAATTTTTGAGTTTTGATTAATGCGACACCAAAACTTAGATGGTTTTATTCCTTTTCAGCATATTTACAATCAAAATATTCAAATTTTATGAACTTTTCCTATAATTTTTGAGTTTTGAATAATGAAACACTAAAACTTAGTCAATATTATTCATTTCAAGCATGTTTATAATCAAAAGATTTAAAATTTATGCACATTTCCTATAATTTTTGATTTCTACAAAATTCAACACTAGAACTTAGGTAGTTTTACTCATTTTAAACATGTTTACAATCAAAAGATTCAAAGTTTATGTGCATTTCCTTTAATTTTTGTGTTTTGAATAATGCAACACCAAAACCTAAGCAATTTTACACATTTCAAGCATGTTTAGAATCAAAAGATTCAAAATTTATGCATGTTTCCTATAGTTTTTGAGTTTTGAAGAATGCAACACTAAAACGTAAGTGCTTTTACATGTTTTGATCATGTTTAGAACCAAAAGATTCAACTTTTATGTGAATTTCATATAAATTTTTAGTTTTGGATAATGAAACACCAAAGCATAAGTGGTTTTACTCATTTTGAGTATGTTTACAATCAAAATATTCAAATTTTATGCATGTTTCCTATAATTTTTGAGTTTTGAATAATGTAACACCAAAACTTAGGTAGTTGTACTTGTTTTTAGTATGTTGAAAATAAAAATTTCAAACTTTATGTGTATTTTCTATAATTTTTAAGTTTTGAATAATGCAACATAAAAACTAAGGTAGTTTTGCCCATTTTGAGCATGTTTACAATTAAAAGAATCAAAATTTATGTGTTTTTTATAATTTTTGAATTTTAAATAATGCAACATAAAAATATAGGTTGTTTTACTCATTTCGAGCATGTTTACAGTCAAAATATTCAAACTTTATTCACATTTCCTATAATTTTTGAGTTTTTAATAAAGCAACTCCAAAACTTAGGTGGTTTTACTCATTTCAAGCATGTTTACAATCAAAATATTCAAATTTTATATGAATTTACTATAATTTTTGAGTTTTAAATAAATTAACACTAAAACATAGGTAGTTTTACTAATTTTGAGCATGTTTGAGATTGAAAGATTCAAGTTTTCTGCGTGTTTCACATTATTTTTTAGTTTTGAATAATGTAACACTAAAATTTAGGTGGTTTTATGCATTTCAAACATATTTACAATCAAAAGATTCAAAATTTATATGTGCTTAGTCTAATTTTTAAGTTTTTAATAATGTAACACCAAAACTTAGGTGCTTTTACTCATTTAAAACATGTTTATAATCAAAAGATTCAATATTTATGCAATTTTACTATAATTTTTGAGTTTTGAATAATGAAACACCAAAACTTAGGATGTTTTACTCATTTTGAGAATGTTTAGATTCAAAAGATTCAAAATTTATGTGTGCTTAGTCTAATTTTTAAGTTATGAATAATGTAACACCAAAACATAGGTGGTTTTACTCATTTTGAACATGTTTAGAATCAAAAGATTCAATATTTATGCAATTTTACTATAATTTTTGAGTTTTGAATAATGAAACACCAAAACTTAGGATGTTTTACTCATTTTGAGAATGTTTAGATTCAAAATATTTAAAATCTATGTAGGTTTCCTATAACTTTTTATTTTTAAATAATGCAACACCAAAATTAAAGTAATTTTACTCATTTTGAGAATGTTTAGAATTAAAAGATTCAAATTTTATGTGGTTTTCTTATAATTTTTGAGTTTTGAATAATGAAACACTAAAACTTCAGCATTTTTACTTATTTTGAGCATGTTTAGAATTAAAAGATTCAAATTTTATGTGAGTTTCCAATAATTTTTGAGTTTTGTATAATGTAACACTAAAACTTAAGTGGTTTTACTTATTTTGAGAATGTTTACAATCAAAAATTCAAAATTTATGCACGTTTACTATAATTTTGAGTTTTGTATAATACAACACCAAAACGTAAGCAATTTTAATCCTTTCAAGCTTGTTTACAATCGAAAGATTCAAATTTGATGTGTGTTTCCTATATTTTTTGAGTTTTGAAAAATATAATACAAAACCATAGGTTTTTTACTCATTTTGAGCACGTTTACAATCAAAGATTCAAACTTTATGTGCATTTTCAATAATTTTTTATTTTGAATAATGCAAAACCAAAACATAGGTAGTTTTACTCATTTTGACTGTGTTTAAAAATAAAAGATTCAAACTTTATCTACATTTATTTTAATTTTTGAGTTTTGAATAGTGCAACACCAAAACTTAGGTAGTTTTACTCATTTTAAACATGTTTACAATCAAAAGATTCAAGATTTATACATCTTTTCTATAATTTTTGAGTTTTGAATAATGCAACTCCAAAACATAGGCAGGTTTACTCATTTCAAGCATGTTTACAATCAAAAGATTCAAATTTTATTCACATTTATATTAATTTTTATGTTTTGAATAATGCAATAGAAAACTTTAGGTAGTTTTACTAATTTTGAGCATGTTTACAATCAAAATATTTAAATTTTATGCCCATTTCCCATAATTTTTGAGTTTTGAATAATGCAACACCAAAATATAGGTAGTTTTACTCATTTCAAGAATGTTTACAATAAAAAGATTTCAAATTTATGTGTATTTCTTATAGATTTTGAGTTTTCAGTAATGCAACACCAAAACTTAGGTAGTTTTACTCATTTCAAGCATGTTTAAAATCAGAAGATTGAAACTTAATGAGGGCTTTCCATAATTTGAGTTTTGAATAGTTTAGCACCAAAACTTAAGAGGTTTTACTCATTTTGAGCATGTTTACAATCAAAAGATTCAAACTTTATGTGAGTTTCCTATAATTTAATACACTAAAACTTAAGCAGTTTTCCTCATTTTAAGCACTTTCAAAATTAAAAGATTCAAATTTTATACTTGTTTCCTATAATTTTTGAGTTTTGAAAAATGTAATGCCAAAACTTATGTGGTTTTACTTATTTTGAGAATGTTTTCAATCGAAAAATTCAAACTTTATGCATGGTTCTTATAATTTTTGAGTTTTGAAAAATGCAAAACCAAAATTTAGGTAGTTTTACTTGTTTTGAGCATGTTTATAATCAAAAGATTCAAAATTTATGCATGTTTCAAATAATATTTGAGTTTTGAATAATATAACACTAGAACTTAGGCAATTTGACTTATTTTGATCATGTTTACAATCGATCGATTCAAAATTTATGTGCATTTCTTTTAATTTTTTAGTTTTAAATAATGTAACATCAAAACATAAGCAATTCTCCTCATTTTGAGCATGTTTACACTCAAAATATTCAAACGTTTTTGCCCCTTTCTTATAATTTTTGAGCTTTGAATAATGCAACATCAAAACTTAAGCATTTTTCCTTATTTTGAGCATGTTTAAAATCAAAAGATTTAAACTTTATTTAGTTTTCATATAAGTTTTGAATTTTGAATAATGACACACAAAAAATTAAGTATTTTTACTCATTTTGATCTTATTTACAATAAAAAAATTCAAACTTTATGCATGTTTCCTGTAATTTTTGAGTTTTGAATAATGCATCACCAAAACTTAGGTAGTTTTACTCATTTCAAGCATGTTTACATTCAAAAGACTTAAAAATTTATTCAAATTTCCTATAATTTTTTAGTTTTGAATAATGCAACACCCGAACTTAAGTGATTTTACTCATTTCAAGCATGTTCATAATCAAAATATTCAAACTTTATGCATGTTTCTTATTATTTTAAGTATTGAATAATGCAACACCAAAACATAGGTAATTTTACTCATTTCAAGCATGTTTATAATTAAAATATTCAAATTTTATACATGTTTAATATCATTTTAGAGTTTTAAATAATTTAACACCAAAATGTAGGTTGTTTTAATCATTTTGAGCATGTTTACAATCAAAAGATTGAAAGTTTATGAATGTTTCTTATAATTTTTGAGTTTTGAATAATGCAACACAAAAACTTGGTGGCTTTACTTGTTTTGAATATGTTTACAATCAAAAGATTCAAACTTTATGCATGTTTCTTATTATTTTTGTGTTTTGAATAATGTAACCAAAAAACTTAGATGGTTTTACTAATTTTTTAAAAGTTTACAATCAAAAGATTCAATATTTATGCACATTTCCTTTAATTTTTAAATTTTGAATAGTTAAACTCCAAAATGTAGGTGGTTTTATTTTTTTCAAGCATATTTATAATCAAAATATTCAAACTTTATTCATATTTCCTATAATATTTGATTTTTGAATAATGCAACACCAAAACTTAGACAACTTTTCTTGTTTCAAACATGTTTACAATCAAAAGATTCAAAATTTATGTATGTTTCTTATAATTTGAGTTTATAATAATGCAACAACCAAACTTAGGTGGGTTTACTCATTTCAATCATGTTTAAAATCAAAGGATACAAATTTTATGCATATTTCCTATAATTTTTGAGTTTTGAATAATGCAAAACCAAAGTTAGTTTTACTCATTTCAATCATGTTTACAACTAAAAGATTCAAATTATATGCATATTTCCTATAATTTTAGAGTTTTGAATAATGTAACACAAAAACTTTAGATGTTTTACTTGTTTTGAGCATGTTTACAATCAAAAGACTCAAACTTTATTTTTATTTGTTATAATTTTTGAGATTTAAATAATGCAACACCAAAACATAGGCAGTTTTACTCATTTTGAGCATGTTTACAATCAAAATATTCAAATTTATATGTGTTTCCTATAATTTTTGAGTTTTGAATAATGTAACACTAAAACTTAGGTGGTGAGCATGTTCACAATTAAAATTTTAAAACTTTATGCATGTTTCCAATAATTTTATAGTTTTGAATAATACAACACCATAAATTAGGTAGTTTACCTATTTCCAAGCATGTTCACAATCAAAAGTTTCAAACTTTTATGCATTTCTTATAATTATTGAGTTTTTAATAATGCAACACCAAAACGTAGGTAGTTTTACTCATTTTGAGCATGTTTACAATAAAAAAATACAAACTTTATGTGGGTTTCCTATAATTTTTGAATTTTGAATAATATAACACCAAACTTTAGGCATGTTTCCTATAATTTTTGAATTTTGAATAATATAACACCAAACTTTAGGCATGTTTCCTATAATTTTTGAGTTTTGAATAATGAAACACCAAAACTTAGGTAGTTTTACTCATTTCAAGCATGTTTAAAATCAAAATATTCAAATTTTAATTGCGTTCCTTATAATCTTTAAGTTTTGAATAATGCAACACAAAAATTTAGGTAGTTTTACTTATTTTTAGCATGTTTAGAATAAAAGGATTTGAGATTTACGCATGTTTCCTATAATTTTTGAGTTTTGAATAATGCAACACCAGAATTAGGCATTTTTACTTGTTTCTAAAATGTTTACAATCAAAATATTCAAACTTTATGTGTGTTTGCTATTATTTTTTATTTTTGAAGAATGCTACACCAAAAGGTGGTTTTACTCATTTTAAGCATGTTTAGAATTAAAAGATTCAAACTTTATGTCCATTTCTTATAATTTTTGAGTTTTAAATAATGCAACACAAAACTTAGGAATTTTTACTAGTTTTAAGCATGTTTACAATAAAATAATATAAAATTTATCTGTGCTTCCTATAATTTTTGAGTTTTTAAGAATTTAACACTAAAATGTAGACTTTTTTACTCATTTCAATTATGTTTAAAATCAAAATATTCAATCTTTATATGCGTTTCTTATAATTTTTGAGTTTTGAATAATGTGACACAAAAACATAGGTGGTTTTACTCATTTTGAGCATGTTTAAAATAAAAATATTCAAACTTTATGCACATTCCCTATAATTTTTGAGTTTTGAATAATGCAACACCAAACTTAGGTAGTTTTACTCATTTTGAGCTTGTTTAGAATAAAACAAATTATATTTCCTATAATTTGTGTTTCTTAGAATAAAACATTCAAGATTTATGTGTGTTTCATATAATTTTTGAGTTTTGAATAATGTAAAACCAAAAATTAAGTGATTTTACTCATTTTAATCATATTTACAATCAAAAGATTCAAAATTTATGTGTGTTTTTATAAATTTTCAGTTTATAATAATGCAACACCAAAACATAGGCAATTTTACTCATTTCAAGCATGTTTACAATCAAAAGATTCAAATTTTATGTATGTTTCTTATAGTTTGAGTTTTAAATAATGAAAAACTAAAATAGAGGTCATTTTACTCATTTTGAGCATGCTTATAATAAAAAAAATTGAACTTTATGTATATTTCCTATAATTTTTTAGTTTTGAATAATGCAACACCAAAACTTAGTCATTTTTACTCATTTGAGCATGTTTATAATCAAAAGATTCTTACTTTATGCATATTTCATATCATTTTTGAGTTTTGAATAATGCAACTCCAAAACATAGGCTATTTACTCCTTTCAAGCATGTTTACAATCAAAAGATTCAAACTTTATGTGCATTTCCTATAATTTTTGAGTTTTGAATAATGCAAGATAAAAACTTAAACATTTTTCCTCATTTTGAGCATGTTTACTAAAAGATTTAAAATTTATGCTTTTTTCCTATAGTATTTGAGTTTTCAATAATGCAACAACAAACCTTAGTTGGATTTGCTCATTTCATACATTCTTACAATCAATAAATTTAAACTTTATGCCTCTTTCTTATAATTTTTGAGTTTTGAATAATGCAACACCTAAACGTTTGAGTATTGAATAATGCAACACCAAAACTTGGGTAGTTTTAACCATTTCAAGCATGTTTACAATCAAAATATTCTAGCTTTATGTATATTTCCTATAATTTTTGAGTTATGAATAATGCAACATAGAAACTTAAGTTTTTTAACTCATTTTGAACATGTTTACAATCAAAATATTCAAACTTTATGTGTGTTTCCCATCATTTTTGAGTTTTGAATAATGCAAGATAAAAACTTAAGCATTTTTCCTCATTTTGAGCATGTTTACTGTCAAAAGATTTAAAATTTATGCTTTTTTCCTATAGTATTTGAGTTTTTAATAATGCAACAACAAACCTTAGTTGGATTCGCTCATTTCATACATTCTTACAATCAATAAATTTAAACTGTATGCCTCTTATAATTTTTGAGTTTTGAATAATGCAACACCTAAACGTTTGAGTATTGAATAATGCGACACCAAAACTTGGGTAGTTTTAACCATTTCAAGCATGTTTACAATCAAAATATTCTAGCTTTATGCATATTTCCTATAATTTTTGAGTTATGAATAATGCAACATAAAAACTTAAGTTGTTTAACTCATTTTGAACATGTTTACAATCAAAAGATTCAAACTTTATGTGTGTTTCCCATAATTTTTGAGTTTTGAATAATGCAACTTAAAAACTTAAGCATTTTCTTCATTTTGAACATGTTTATAGTCAAAAGATTCAAACTTTATGCATGTTTCTTATAATTTTTGAGTTTTGAATAATGTAACAGCAAAAGCTATGTGGGTTTACTCATTCTATGCATGTTTACAATCAAAATATTCAAACTTTATGCATGTTTCCTATAATTTTTGAGTTTTAAATAATGCAACACCAAAACATAGGTGGCTTTACTCATTTCAAGCATGTTTACAATCAAGAGATTTAAAATTTATGCATGTTTCCTATAATTTTTATGCTATGAATAATGCAACACCAAAATTTATGTGGTTTTACTCATTTTTAGTATGTTTACAATCAAAAGATTTAAACTTTATGATTGTTTCAGATAATTTTTGAGTTTTGAATAATGCAACACCAAAATTTAAGAGGTTTTACTAATTTCAAGCATTTTTATAGTCAAAAGATTCAAACTTTATGCATGTTTCCTATAATTTTTGAGTTTTGAATAATGTAACAATAAAACTTAGGCATATTTACTTATTTTGAACATGTTTACAATCAAAAGATTCAAAATTTATGCATGTTTCCTATAATTTTTGAGTTTTGAATAATGCAACACCAAAACTTAGGCACTTTTAATCATTTTGAGCATGTTTAGAATAAAGAGATTCAAACTTTATGCATATTTCCTATAATTTTTTAGTTTTTAATAATGCAACACAAAAACTTAGGTGATTTTACTCATTTTGAGCATGTTTACAGTCAAAATATTCAAACTTTATGAATGTTTCCTATAATTTTTGAGTTTTGAATAATAGAACAATAAAACATAGGTGGTTTTACTCATTTCAAGCATGTTTACAGTCAAAAGATTTAAAATATATGTGGATTTTTTATAATGAATAATGCAACATAAAAACTTATGTATTTTTCCTTATTTCGAGCAAGTTTATAGTTAAAGGATTCAAACTTTATGTGCATTTCCTTGTTTTGAGGTTTGAAAAATAGAAGACCAAAACATAGGTAGTTTTACTTGTTTTTAGCATGTTTCAAGAATGTTTACAATCAAAAGTTTCAAAATTTATGTGCTCTTTCAATGATTTTTTAGTTTTGAATAATGCAACACCAAAACTTAGGTGATGTTTCTCATTTCAAACATGCTTACAATAAAAAATATTCAAACATGATGTGTTTCCTAGAATTTTTGAGTATTTTAATAATGCAACACAAAAATTAAGCAATTTTACTCATTTTAAACATGTTCACAATCAAAAGATTCAAACTTTATGCATGTTTCCTATAATTTTTCAGTTTTGAATAATGTAACACCAAAACTTAAGTGGTTTTACTCATTATGAGCATGTTTACAATCAAAATA
The DNA here is from genome assembly GCA_037957365.1 of Torreya grandis. NCBI lineage: Eukaryota > Viridiplantae > Streptophyta > Pinopsida > Cupressales > Taxaceae > Torreya > Torreya grandis. The sequence goes on along the minus strand of JARHVA010001051.1, from coordinate 742,895 downwards.
TTTAAACATTATACATTTTTCCTATAATTTTTGAGTTTTGAATAATACAACATAAAAACTTAGGAGGTTTTACTCATTTTGAGCATGTTTACAATCAAATTATTCAAATTTTATATGCATTTATTATAATTTTTTATTTTTGAATAATGCAACACTAAATCTTATGTGGTTTTACTCATCTTGAGCATATTTTCAAACTAAAAATTAAAATATTATTCATGTTTCCTATAATGTTTGAGTTTTGAATGATGCAACACCAAATCATAAGTAGTTTAACTCATTTCAAGCATGTTTACAATCAAAAGATTCAAACTTTATGTATATTTCCTATAATTTTTAATTTTTGAATAATGCAACACCAAAACTTAAATGATGTTACTCATTTTGATCATGTTTAAAATCAAAAGATTCCAACATATTGTGTGTTCATATAATTTTTGAGTTTTTAATAATGCAACAACAAAACTTAAGAAATTTTACTCATTTTGAGCATGTTTACAATCAAAAGATTTAAACTTTATGTGAGTTATCTATAATTTTTAAGTTTTGAATAATATCACACCAAAATTTAGGTAGTTTTCCTCATTTTGAATATTTTTACAATTAAAATATACAAACTTTATGCATGTTTCCTATAATTTTTGAGTTTTGAATAGTGCAACATCAAAACTTAGGTAGTTTTACTCATTTTGAATATGTTTACAATCAAAAGATTCAAAATTTATATGCATTTTTAATAATTTTTGAGTTTTGAATAATGCAACACCAAAACTTTGGTAGTTTTACTCATTTCGAGCATGTTTACAATCAAAATATTCAAAATTTATATGTGTTTTCTTGAATTTTTTAGTTTTGAATAATGCAACACCAAAACTTAAATGGTTTTACTCATTTCAAGCATGTTTAAAATCAAATAATTTAAACATTTTATATATTTCTTATAATTTTTGAGTTTTGAATAATGCAACACTAAAATTTATGTAGTTTTGAATAATGAAATTTCAAAAATTATGCAATTTAATTTGTTTTGAGCATATTTACAATGAAAATATTCTAAGTTTATGTGCATTTCCTATCCTTTTTGAGTTTTGAATAATGCCACACCAAAACATAGCTAGTTTTTTTCATTTTGAGTATGATTAGAATCAAAAGATTCAAACTTTATGTGGGTTTTCTATAATTTTTGAGTTTTAAATAATGAAATACCAAAACTAAGGTGGGTTTACTCATTTTGAGCATGTTTACAATCAAAAGATTCAAACTATATGCATGTGTCCTATAATTTTTTAGTTATGTTTGCATTCAAAAGTTTCAAACTTTATGCACATTTCTTATAATTTTTTAGTTTTAAATAATGTAACACCAAAATGTAAGTAGTTTTACTCATTTTGGGCATGTTTAAAATAAAAATATTCAAATATATGCACATTTCCTATAATTTTGAATAATGCAACACCAAAACTTAGGTGGTTTACTCAATTTGAGCATGTTTACAATCAAAATATTTAAACTTTATGTGTGTTTCTTATAATTTTTAAGTTTTGAATAATGCAACACCAAAACTTAGGTAGTTTTACTCATTTCAAACTTGTTTACAATCAAAATATTTAATCTTTATGCACATTTCCTATAAATTTTGAGTTTTTAATAATACAACATCAAAACTTAAGAGATTTAACATGTTTTTAGCATGTTTATAATCAAAAGAATCAAACTTTATTAGTGATTTCTATATTTTTTGAGATTTTAAGAATGCATAACCAAAAGTTAGGTGGTTTTACATCTTTATAGCATTGTTTATAGTCAAAATATTCAAACTTTATGCATGTTTCTTATAATTTTTGAGTTTTGAATAATGTAACACAAAAATTTAGGTGGTTTTAGTCATTTCAAGCATGTTTAGAGTTAAAATATTCAAGATTTAAGCATATTTCCTATAATTTTTGAGTTTTGAATAATGCAACACCAAAACTTAAGCAATTTTCTTGGTTTTGAGCATGTTTAAATTTTAAAGATTCAAACTTCATGCATGTTTCTAATAATTTTTGAGTTTTGAATAATGCAACACTAAAACTTATGTGGTTTTAATCATTTTGAGCATGTTTATAATCAAAAGATTCAAAATTTATGTGGGTTTCCTATAATTTTTTAGTTTTGAATAATGCAATATTAAAACTTAGGTGGTTTTACTCATTTCAATTATGTTTAAAATCAAAAGATTCAAACTTTATGCATGTTTCCTATATTTTTTGAGTTTTGAATACTGCAACACCAAAACATAGGTGGTATTACTAGTTTTGAGCATGTTTACTATCAAAAGATTAAAACTTTATGCATGTTTCCTCTCATTTTTGAGTTTTGAATAATTCAACAACAAAATTTAGATAATATTCTTTATTTTGAGCATGTTTACAGTTAAAAGATTAAATAATTATGCACGTTTCTTATAATTTTTTATTTTTGAATAATGCAACAACAAAACTTAGGTAGTTTTACTCTTTTTGAGCATGTTTACAATCAATAGATTCAAAATTTATGCACATTTCCTATAATTTTTGAGTTTTGAATAATGTAACACTAAAACTTAGGTGGTTTTACTCATTTTGAGCATGTTTACAATCAAAATATTTAAAATTTATGAATATTTCCTATAATTTTTGAGTTTTGAATAATTGAACAACAAGATTTAGGTGGTTTTACTCATTTCAATAATGTTCATAGTCAAAAGAATCAAACTTATGTGGATTTCCTATAACTTTTGTGTTTTGAATAATGTAATATAAAAACTTACGTATTTTTCCTTGTTTCAAGCATGTTTATAGTCAAAATATTTAACTATATGTTCATTTCCTTTTTTTGAGTTTTGAATAATGCAAGACCAAAACTTAGGTAATTTTACTCATTTTGAGCATGTTTACAGTCAAAATATTCAAACTTTAAATGCATTTCCTATAATTTTTATGTTTTGAATAATGAAACATCAAAACTTAGTCAATTTTACTCATTTTGAGCATGTTTACAATCAAAAGATTCAAACTTTATGTATGTTTCTTATGAATTTTTAGTTTTAAGTAATGCAACACCAAAATTAGGTGTTTTTACTCATTTCTAGCATGCTTACAATCAAAAGATTCAAACTTTATATGCTTTTCTTAAAAATTTTGAGTTTTTAATAATGCAACACCAAACTTAGGCAATTTTACTCATTTTGAGCATGTTCACAATTAAAAGATTCAAACTTTATGCATGTTTTCTATAATTTTTGAGTTTTGAATAATGCAACACCAAAACATAAGTGGTTTTACTCATTATGAGCATGTTTACAATCAAAAGATTCAAATATTATGTGTGTTTCCTATAATTTTTGAGTTTTGATTAATGCAATGCCAAAACTTAGGAGGTTTTACTAATTTGAACATGTTTACAATCAAAAGATTTAAATGTTATGTGCATATATTATAATTTTTTATTTTTGAATAATGCAACACTGAAACTTACGTAGTTTTACTCATCTCGAGCATGGTTTATTATGTAACACCAAATCATTAGTGGTTTTACTCATTTCAACCATGTTTACAATCAAAAGATTCAAACTTTATGCATGTTTCTAATAATTTTTGAGTTTTGAATGATACACAAAAAATTAAATGATTTTATTCATTTTGATCATGTTTACAATTCAAAGATTCAAAATTTATGTGTGTTCTTATAATTTTCAAGTTTTGAATCATGTAACATGAAAACTTAGGTGATTTTACTCATTTCAAGCATGTTTACAATCAAAAGATTCAAACTTTATGTGAGTTTTCTATAATTTTTGAGTTTTGAATAATACAACACTAAAATTTAGATAGTTTTACTAATTTTGAGCATGTTTACAATCAAAATATTCAAACCTTATGCACATTTTCTATAATTTTTGAGTTTTGAATAATGTAACACAAAAACTTATTTAGTTTTACTCATTTTGAGCATGTTTACAATCAAAAGATTCAAACTTTATGTGCATTTTCTAGAATTTTTGAGTTTTGAATAATACAATACCAAAACCAAAACTGTTTTACTTATTTCAAGCATGTTTTAAACCAAATGATTAAAACTTTGTGTGTATTTCCTATAATTTTTGAGTTTTAAATAATGCAACACTAAAACTTAAGTAGTTTTACACATTTTGAGCATGTTTACAATCAAGAGATATAAAAGTTTTGTATGTTTCCCATAATTTTTTATTTTTGAATAATACAACACCAAAACATAGGTAGTTTTACTCATTTCAAGCATGTTTCTAATCAAAAGATTCAAAATTTATGCATGTTTTCTATAATTTTTTAGTTTTGGATAATGGAATATAAAAACTTAAAGTAATTTTAATTGTTTTGAACATGTTTACAATGAAAAGATTCAAACTTTATTCATGATTTCTATAATTTTTTAGTTTTGAATAATGCAACACCAAAACATAGGTAGTTTTACTCATTTTGAGCATGATTAGAATCAAAAGATTCAAAATTTATGTGGGTTTACTATAATTTTTGAGATTTAGATAATGCAACACCAAAACTTTGGTGATTTTGCCCATTCAAGCATGTTTACAATCAAAAGATTCAAAATTTATTCATGTTTCCTATAATTTTTGAGTTTTGAATAATGAAACACCAAAAATAAAGTGGGTTTACTCATTTTGAGCATGTTTACAATCAAAAGATTCAAACTTTATGTATGTTTCCAATATTTTTTTAGTTATGTTTACAATCAAAAGTTTCAAATTTTATGCACATTTCCTATCATTTTTGAGTTTTAAATAATGTAACACCAAAATGTAGGCAGTTTTACTCATTTTGAGCATGTTTAAAATAAAAAATTCAAAATTTATGCATGTTCCCTATAATTTTTGAATTTTAAATAATGTAACACCAAAATGTAGGTGGTTTTACTCGATTCAAGCATGTTTACAATCAAAAGATTCAAAATTTATGTGTGTTTCCTATAATTTTTGAGTTTCAAATAATGAAACACCAAAACATAGGTGTTTTACTCATTTAGAGCATGTTTTACTCATTTCAAGCATGTTTACAATCAAAATTTTGAAACTTTATGTGTGTTTCCTATAGTTTTTGAGTTTTGAATAATGCAATGCCCAAAATTAGATAGTTTTATTCATTTTGAGAGGCATGTTTACATTTAAAAGATTAAAACTTTATGAGTTTTTCCTATAATTTTTTAGTTTTGAATAATAAAACATTAAAACTTAGGTGATTTTACTCGTTTCGAGCGTGTTTACGGTCAACATATTCAAACTTTATTTGTGTTTCCTATAATTTTTGAATTTTGAATAATGCAATATAAAAACTTAAACATTTTTCCTCATTCTAATCATGTTTACAATAAAAAGATTCAAACTTTATGTACGTTTCCTAAATTTTTTGAGTTTTGAATAATGCAACACCAAAAATTAAGTAGTTTTACTCATTTTGAGCATATTTACAATCAAAAAATTCAAACTTTATATGCATTTCCTATAATTTTTGAGTTTTATTTAATACAACACCAAAACATAAGTAATTTTACTAATTTTGAACATGTTTACAATGAAAATATCCAAACTTTATGTGTGTTTCCTATATTTTTTTAGTCTTAAATAATGAAACAACAAAATTTAAAAGGTTTAACTCATTTTGAGTATGTTTACAATCAAAAAATTCAAATTTTATTCGCATTTCCTATAATTTTTTGAGTTTAGAATAATACAACACCAAAAAATAGGTAATTTTACTCATTTTGAGCATGTTTACAATCAAAAGATTTAAACTTTATGTGTGTTTCCTATGATTTTTTAGTTTTGAATAATTCAACACCAAAATTTAGGTGGTTTTACTGGTTTTGAGTATGCTTACAATTAAAAGATTCAAAATTTTAGTGCATTTCCTACAATTTTTGAATTTTTAATAATGTAACAACAAAAATTAGGTGATTTTACTCATTTTGAGCATGTTCACAATTAAAAGATTCAAACTTTATATGGGTTTCCTATAATTTTTGAGTTTTAAATGATGCAACATGAAATTTTAGGTGGTTTTACTCATTTTGAAGATATTTACAATCAAAAGATTTGAACTTTATGTATGTTTCTTATAATTTTTGAGTTTTAAATAATGCAACACCAAAACATAGGTGGTTTTACTCATTTCAAACATGTTTACAATCAAAGGATTCAAACCTTATGTGAGTTTTTTTATAATTATGGAGTTTTGAATAATGAAACACCAAAACATAAATAGTTTTACTCATTTTGAGCATGTTTGCAATCAATAGATTCAAAATTTATGTGTGTTTCCTTTAATTTTTGAGTTTTGAATAATGCAACACCAAAACTTTGGCAATTTTACCCATTTTGAGTATTTTTACAATTAAAAAATTCAAACTTTATGCATGTTTCCTATAATTTTTGAGTTTTAAATAATGCAACATCAAAATTAGGTATTTTTACTTGTTTTGAGCATGATTACAATTAAAATATTTAAAATTTATATTCAAATTTAATGCTCATTTTCTTTAATTTTTGGGTTTTGAATAATGCAACATGAAAACTTTGGTAGTTTTATTTATTTTGAGCATGTTTAGAATTAAAATATTCAAACTTTATTTTGGTTTGCTATAATTTTTGAGATTTGAATAATGCAACATCAAAATTTAGGCAATTTTACTCATTCAAACATGTTTAGTATCAAAATATTTAAATTTTATGTAGGTTTCCTATAATTTTTGAGTTTTGAATAATGAAACACCAAAATTAAGGTGGGTTTACTCATTTTGAATATGTTTATATTCAAAGGATTCAAATTTTATACACATGTTCTATAATTTTTTAGTTTTGAATAATGTAACACTAAAACTTAGGAGGTTTTACTCATTTTGAGCATGTTTACAATCAAAAGATTCAAACTTTATGTATGTTTCCTATAAATTTTTTATTTTGAATAATTTAACATCAAAACTTAGGTAGTTTTATTGATTTTGATCATGTTTACAATCAAAATTTCAAACTTTATGTAGGTTTACTATAAGTTTTGAGTTTTGAATAATGCAACACCAAAACATAGGCAATTTTACTTGTTTTGAGCATGCTTGGAATCAAAAGATTTTAACTTTATGTAGGTTTCATATAATTTTGAGTTTTGAATAATGCAACACCAAAACATAGGTGGTTTTAATCATTTCTTATAATTAAGAGATTTTACTCATTTTGAGCATGTTAACACCAAAAATTAAGAGTTTTTACTCATTTTGAGCATGTTTACAATGAAAAGATTCAAACTTTATGCAAGATTCCTATAATTTTTGAGTTTTGAATAATAAAACACCAAACCATGGTGTTTTACTCATTTCAAGCATGTTTATAATAAAAAGAATCAAACTTTATGCACCTTGTATATTATTTTTATGGTTTGAATAATGTAACAATAGAAACATAGGTAGTTTTACACATTTCAAGCATGTTTACAGTTAAAATATTCAAACTTTATGCATGTTTCTTATAATTTTTGATTTGAATAATTTAACACCAAAACTTAGGTGATTTTACTCGTTTTGAGCATGTTTACACTCACAAGATTCAAAATTTATGTGCATTTCCTATAATTTTTTTTTTTGAATAATGCAACACAAAAACATAGGTTGCTTTACTCATTTTGAGCATGTTTACAATCAAAAGATTTAAACTTTATGCATGTTTTATATATTTTTTGAGTTTTCAACAATGTAACAACAAAACTTAGGAAGTTTTACTCATTTCAAGCATGTTTACAATCAAAAGATTTAAACTTTATGTTGATTTCTTACAATTTTTAAGTTTTTAAAAATGTAATACCAAAATTTAGGTAGTTTTACTCATTTTAAGCATATTTACAATCAAAAGATTCAAACCTTATGTGCATTTCCTATAATTTTTGATTTTTGAATAATGCAACACCAAAACGTATGTAGTTTTACTCATTTTGAGCATGTTTACAATCAAAAGATTCAAACTTTATGCGTGTTTCCTATAATTTTTAAGTTTTGAATAATGCAACACAAAAACTTAGGTAGTTTTACTTGTTTTAAGTATGTTTACATTTAAAAGATTCAAACTTTATGCACATTTCATATTTTTTTTGAGTTATGAATAATGCAACACCAAAACATAGGTTGTTTTATATGTTTTGAGCATGTTTATAGTCAAAATATTCAAACTTTATAAACATTTCCTATATTTTTTTGGTTTTGAATAATGCAACATCAAAACATAGATGGTTTTACTCCTTTTGAGCATGTTTACAATCAAAAGATTCAAACTTTATGCATGTTTCCTAAAATTTTCGAGTTTTGAATAATGTAAAACCAAAACTTAGATAGTTTTAGTCATTTTTAGCATGTTTATAGTCAAAGGATTCAAATTTATGTGCATTTCCAATAATTTTTTAGTATTGAATAATTTAACACCAAAACCAATGTAATTTGACTTGTTTTGAATAATGCAACACCAAAACTGAGGTATTTTTTTTAGGGTTGGGGTTGCTCCCCCCAAGCCCTATATATATATCTAGGTTTCTTTGGCCCTCCCCCTCTCTATATAGATTTGATTGATTAACCCTATCTATTGACATAGTATATAGTTAGTTTAGATATTCTCTATGGGGTGGAGGGCACGGTATATAGTTTCATTGGCACCCCCCATCTATATATCTCATATCCCCCTATATTACAACAATTAAAAGATTTAAATGTTATGCACATGCCCTACAATTTTTGAGTTTTAAATATTACAACATAAAAACTTACTTAGGTGGTTTTACTCATTTTGAGAATGTTTACAATCAAAAGCTTAAAACTTTATGTGTGTTTTCTAGAATTTTTGAGTTTTTAATAATTCAACACCAAAACTCAGGTGGTTTTACTCATTTCAAACATATTTACAATAACAAGATTCAAACTTTATGCATGTTTCCTATAATTTTTGAGTTTTGAATAATGCAACAGTAAAAAGTAGTTGGTTTTACTCATTTAGAGGATGTTTATAATCAAAAGATTCAAATTTTATGCACATTCCTATAATTTTTGAGTTTTGAGTAATGCAACACCAAAACTTAAGTGGTATTACTCATTTTGAGCATGTTTACAATCAAAAGATTCAAACTTTATGCATGTTTTCTATAATTTTAAACTTGTTTACATTCAAAAGATTCAAACTTTATGTATGTTTTTTATAATTTGAGTTTTAAAAAATGTAACACCAAAACTTAGGTAGTTTTACTCATTTTGAGCATGTTTATAGTCCAAAGACTCAAACTTTAAGCACATTTTCTATAATTTTTAAGTTTTGACTAATGCAACACCAAAAACGAGGTAGTTTTCCTCATTTCGAGCATGTTTATAATCAAAAGATTCAAAATTTATGCATGTTTTCTATAATTTTTGAGTTTTGAATAATGCAACACCAAAACTTAAGTGGTTTTACTCATTTTGAGCATGTTTACAATCAAAAGATTCAAAATTTATATGAGTGTCTTATAATTTTTGAGTTTTTAATAATTTTACACCAAAATTTAAGTAGTTTTACTCGTGTTAAGCATATTTATAATCAAAAGATTTAAAATTTATGGTTTTTTCCTACAATTTTTGAGTTTTGAAAAATGTAACAACAAAATTTTGGTAGGTTTACTCATTTTGAGCATGTTTACAAACAAAAGATTCAAAAATTTTAATTTTTAAATAATGCAACACCAAAATTAAGGTAGTTTTACTTGTTCCAAGCATGTTTACAATCAAAATACTAAATATTTGTGTGTTTCCTATAATTTTTTAGCTTTGAATAATGTAACACTAAAACTTAGGTAGTCTTACTCATTTTGAGCTTGTTTATTATAATCAAAAGATTTAAACTTTATGTGTATTTTTTATTATTTTTGTCTTTTAAGTAATGCAACACCAAAACTTAGGTAGTTTTACTCATTTGGAGCATGTTAAAAATCAAAAGATTCAAACTTTATATAGTTTCTTATAATTTTTGAGTTTTGAATAATGTAACACCAAAACATAGGTAGTTTTATTCATTTGGAGCATGTTTACAGTCAAAGGATTCAAAATTTATTAATATTTCATATTATATTTGAGTTTTGAATAATACAACACCAAAACTTAGGCAATTTTACTCATTTTGAGCATGCTTACAATCAAAACATTCAAACTTTTTCCATGTTTCCTATCATTTTTTAGTTTTGAATAATGTAACACCAAAACTTAGTCATTTTTACTCATTTTGAGCATGGTTATAGTAAAAAGATCCAAGCTTTATGTGAATTTCCTATAATTTTTTTGTTTTGAATAATGCAACACCAAAACTTGAGCAATTTTATAGTTAAAAGATATAAACTTTATGTACATTTCCTATAATGTTTTAGTTTAAAATAAGGTTAGACCAAAATTAAGGTAGTTTTACTCATTTTGAGTATGTTTACAATCAAAAGATTCAAATTTTATGCACGTTTCCTATCATTTTTGAGTTTTGAATAATGCAACACTAAAAACATATGATATTTTACTTGTTTTGAGCATGTTTAGAATCAAAAGATTCAAACTTTATGCGCTTTACCTATAATTTTTGGGTTTTGAATAATGTAACACCAAAACTTAGGTAATTTTATTTATTTTGATCATGTTTAAAATCAAAATACTCAAGATTTATATGCATTTCCTATAGTTTTTGAGTTTTGATTAATGCAACTCCAAAAATTAGTTGGTTTTACTAGTTTTGTGCATGTTTTCAATAAAAATATTTAAATTTTATGTGGGTTTCTTATAATTTTTGAGTTTTGTTTAATGTAAACTAAAAACTTAAGTGGTTTACTCTTTTTAAGCATGTTTACAATCATAATATTCAAAATTTATGCATCTTTCATTTATTTTTTGAGTTTTGTATAATGTAACACCAAAACTTAAGCAATTTTACTCATTTTGAGCATGTTTAAAATAAAAAGAGTCAAGATTTATGCATGTTTCCTATAATTTTTAAAATTTTTAATAATGCAACACCAGAACCTAGGCATTTTTACTCATTTCAAGCATGTTTAAAATCAAAATATTTAAACTTTGTGTGTTTCCTATAATTTTTGAGTTTTGAAGAATGCAACACTAAAATATATGTAATTTTACTCATTTTGAGCATGTTTAGAATCAAAAGATTCAAAATTTATGCACATTTCCTATAATTTTTTAGTTTTGAATAATGCAACACCAAAATTTAGGCATTTTTACTCATTTTTTAACATGTTTATGATCAAAATATTCAAATTTTATGCACATTTCCTATATAATTTTTGAGTTTTGAAGAATGTATTACCAAAACTTATGCATTTTAACTTGTTTCAAGTAGGTTTACAATCAAAAGATTTAAACTTTATGTATGTTTTCTATAGTTTTTAAGTTTTGACTAATGTAACACCAAAACATAAGAAGTTCTAGTCATTTTGAGCATGTTTAAAATCAAAAGATTCAAACTTAATTTGTATTTTTTATAATTTTTTAGTTTTGAACAATGCAATACCAAAACTTAGGTGGTTTTACTCATTTTGAGCATGTTTAAAATCAAATGATTCAAACTTGATACATGTTTCCTATAGTTTTGAGATTTGAATAATGCAACACCAAAACATAGGCATTTTTACTCATTTTAACCATGTTTACAATCAAAATATTTAAACTTTAAGTTTGTTTCCTATAATTTTTAGTTTTAAAGAATGCAACACCAAAAATTAGGCATTTTTACTTGTTTCAAGTATGTTTACAATCAAAAAATTCAATCTCTATGCATGTTTGCTATAATTTTTAAGTTTTTAATAATGTAACACCAAAATATAAGAAGTTAAAGTCATTTTGAGCATGTTTAGAATCAAAATATTCAAACTTTATGTGTGTTTCTTGTAATTTTTGAGTTTTTAATATTTTAACACTAAAACTTAGGTAGTTTTATTTATTTCAAGCATGTTTACAATCAAAAAATTCAAATTTTATGCATATTTCATTTAAATTTTGAGTTTTGAATGATGCAACACAAAAACTTATATGATTTTACTGATTTTTAGCATTGTTTACAATCAAAAGATTCAAACTTTATGTGTGTTTCCTATAATTTTGGAGTTTTAAATGATGCAACAATAGAACTTAGGCTATTTTACTCATTTTGAGCATGTTTATAATAAAATATTCAAAATTTATGCACGTTTCTTATAATTTTTGAGTTTTAAATAATGAAACACCAAAATTTAAGAGATTTTATTCATTTTGAGGATGTTTACAATTTAAAAAATAATAAATTTATGCATGTTTCCTATAATTTTTGAGTTTTGAATAATGCAATATCAAAACTTAAGTGGTTTTACCCAATTCAAGAATGTTTACAATCAAAAGATTAAAATTTTATGTGCATTTCCTATATTTTTTGAGTTTTCTATAATGCAACACCAAAATTTAATTGATTTTACTCCTTTCAGTCATGTTTAAAATTAAAAGATTCAAATTTTATGCATGTTTTCTTTAATTTTTAAGTTTCAAATAATGCAACACTAAAAATTAAATGGTTTTATGCATTTTGAGTATTTTTAAAATCAAAAGATTCAAAATTTATACTTGTTTTCTATAATTTTTGAGATTTGAATAATGAAACACCGAAATTTAAATGGTTTTACATATTTTGAGCATGTTTAGAATCAAAACATTCAACATTTATATGTGTTTCCTATAATTTTCAAGTTTTGAATAATGCAACATGAAAACTTAAGTGGTTTTACTTGTTTCTAGCATGTTTACAATCAAAAAATTCAATTTTTTTTCTATTTTTTGTAATTTTTAAATTTTAAATAATGCAATAGCAAAACTTATGCATTTTTCTTTGTTTTGAGCATGTTTACAACCAAAAGATTCAAACTTTATGCACGTTTCTTATAATTTTTGAGTTATGAATAATGCAACAAAAAACTAAGGGAGTTTTACTCATTTCAAGCATGGTTATAGTTAAAATATTCAAACTTTATATGTGTTTCCTATAATTTTTGAGTTTTGAAAAATGCAACACCAGAACATACGTAGTTTTATTCATTTCAGAAATGTTTACAGTCAAAACATTAAAACTTTATGCATGTTTCCTATAATTCTTGAATTTTGAATAATGCAATACCAAAACTTAGGTAGTTTTATTCATTTCAAACATTTTTATAGTCAAAAGATTCAAACTCATGCATATTTCCTTTAATTTTTGAGTTTTTTGTAATAAAACTCCAAAACTTAGGTGGTTTTACTCATTTTAAGCATGTTTAAAATCAAATGATTCAAACTTTATGCACATTTCCTATATTTTTTGAATTTTGAATAATACAACACCAAAACATAAGCATTTTTACTCATTTTAAGAATGTTCACAATCAAAGATTCAAGCTTTATGCACATTTCCAATAATTTTTAACTATTGCAACACCAAAAGATAGGTGGTTTTACTAGTTTCAAGCATGTTTACAATCAAAACATTCAAACTTTAGCCATATTTCCTAATTTTTTTGTGTTTTAAATAATGCAACACTAAAACATAAGTAGTTTTACTCATTTTGACCATGCTTAGAATAAAAATATTTAATATATATGTGGGTTTCCTATAATTTTTGAGTTTTGAATGATGTAACACAAAAATATTAGGAGCCTTTACTCATTTTGAGCATTTTTAAAATCAAAATATTTAAACTTTATATGGGTTTCCTAATTTTTTTTAGTTTTGAATAATGCAATACCAAAATTAAAGCAATTTTACTTGTCTCAAGCATGTTTAGAATCAAAATATTCAAACTTTATGTGGGTTTCCTATAATTTTGTAGTTTTGAATAATTTAACACCAAAACTTAAATAGTTTTAGTCATTTAGAGCATGTTTAGAATTAAAAGATTCAAATTTTATGCACTTTTCTTATAATTTTTGAGTTTTGAACAATGCAACACTACAAATTATGTGGTTTTACATGTTTTGAGCATGTTTACAATGAAAAGATTCAAACTTTATGCATGCTTCCTATAATTTTTGAGTTTTGAATAATCCAACACCAAAAGTTTGGCAATTTTACTCATTTTGAGCATGTTTACAATCAAAAAATTCAAACTTTATGTGTATTTCCTAGAATTTTGGAGTTTTGAATAATGAAACACCAAAACTTAATGAATTTTACTTGTTTTGAGTATGTTTACAATAAAAAGATTTAAAAATTTTACGTGTCTTCTATAATTTTTGAGTTTTGAATAATGTAACACTAAAATATAAGTGGTTTTACTCCTTTCAAGCACATTTACAAATAAAAAGACTCAAATTCATAACATGTTTTCTATAATATTAGAATTTTAAATAATACAACACCAAAACTTAAGTGGTTTTACTCATTTTGACCAAGTTTATAATTAAAAAATTCAAAATTTATGCATATTTCCTATAAGTTTTGAGTTTTGAATAATGGAACACCGAAACATAAGTGGTTCTACTTGATTTGACAATGTTTACAATTAAAATATTCAAACTTTAAGTGCATTTCCTATATTTTTTAAGTTTTTAAAAATGCAACTCCCAAACTTAGGTAGTTTTACTCAGTTTGAGCATGTTTAAAATTAAAAGATTATAACTTTATGCAAGTTTCCTCAAATTTTTGAGTTTTGTCTAATGCAACATTAAAACTTAATCAATTTTACTTGTTTTGAGCATGTTTACAATCAAAATATTCAAAGCTTATGTATGTTTTCTATAATTTTTGAGTTTTGAATAATGTAACACCAAAACTTAAGTAGTTTTACATATTTCAAGCATATTTAAAATTAAAAGATTAAAAATTTATACCTATTTTCTATAATTTTTGAGATTTGAATAATGCAACACCAAAACTAAAATGGTTTTACATGTTTCAAGTATGTTTAGAATCAAAACACTGATATTTTATGTGCATTTCCTATAATTTTTGAGTTTTAGATAATGCAACAAATAAACATAGGTAGCCGTACATGTTGAGTATGTTTACAATGAAAAGATCAAAATCATGTTAGTTTTACTCATTTTGAACATGTTACAGACAAAAGATTCAAACTTTATGTACATTTCTTATAATTTTTGAGTTTTAAATAATGTAAAACTAAAACATAGGTGGTTTTACTTATTTGAAGCATGTTTATAATCAAAAAATTCAAAATTTATGAATTTTTTCTACAATTTCTGAGTTTTTTATAATGCACCACCAAAACATAAGAAATTTTATTCATTTTGAGCATATTTATAGTCAAAGACTCAAGATTTATGTGTGTTTCCTATAATTTTTGAGTTTTGAATAATGCAACTCCAAAACTTATTTGGTTTTATTCATTTTAAGCATGTTTACAATCAAAAGATTCAAACTTTATGCAGGTTTCCTATAATTTTTGAATTTAATATAATGTAACACAAAAACTTAAGCAATTTTACTCATTTTGAACATGTTTACAATCAAAAGATTTAAAATTTATGAATGTTTCTTATATAATTTTTTAGTTGTATATAAAGCAACCTCAAAACTTAGGTGGTTTTACTCATTTTGAGCATGTTTAGGATTGAAATATTCAAGATTTATACTCATTTCTTATAATTTTTTAGTGTTAAATAATGTAACACCAAAACTTAGGCATTTTTACTCATTTTGAGCATGTTTAAAATCAAAATATTCAAATTTTATGTGTGTTTCTTATAATTTTTGAGTTTTGAAGAATGCAACACCAAAACATAGGTGGTTTTACTTATTTTGAGCACGTTTAGAATCAAAATATTTAAACTTTATGTAGGTTTCCTAGAATTTTTGAGTTTTGAATAAAGCAACACTAAAACTTAGGCATTTTTACTTATTTTGAGCATGTTTAAAATCAAAATATTCAAAATTTATGAATGTTTCATATAATTTTTGAGTTTTAAATATTAAAACACCAAAACTTAGGCATTTTACTCTTTTTGAGCATGTTTACAATCAAAATATGCAAAATTTATGCATGTTTGCTATAATTTTTAGTTTTGATTAATGTAACACTGAAACTTAAGAAGTTCTAATCATTTTGAGCATGTTTATTATTAAAAGAGTCAAAGTTTATTCATGTTTCTTATAGTTTTTGAGTTTTGAACAATGCAACACCAAAAATTAATCAATTTTACTCATTTTGAGCCTATTTACAATAAAAAAAAATTCAAACTTTATGTGCATTTCCTATAATTTCTAAGCTTTGAATAATGTAACACAAAAACTTAGATGATTTTACTAATTTTGAGCATGTTCATAATCAAAATATTCAAACCTTATGCACATTTACTATAATTTTGGAGTTTTGGATGATGCAACACTAAAACCTAGGTGGTTTTATTTGTTTTGAGCATTTACAATCAAAAGATTCAAACTTTATGCACATTCCCAATAATTTTTGAGTTTTAAATAATGCAACACCAAAACATAAGAGGTTTTACTCATATTGAGAATATTTACAATCAAAATATTTAAATTTTATGCACATTTCCTATAATTTTTGAGTTTCAAATAATGAATCAATAAAACTTAAGTGGTCTTACTTGATTCAAGATGTTTTACAATCAAAAATTCAAATTTTATGTGTGTTTCCTATCACTTTTGAGATTTGTATAATGTAACACCAAAACTTAATTGATTTTACTTGTTTTAATCATGTTTACAATCAAAAGATTCAAACTTTATGTGCATTTCTTATAATTTTTGAGTTTTGAATAATGCTATACCAAAACATAAATGGTTTTATGTATTTCAAACATTTTTATAATTAAAAGACTCAAACTTTATACATGTTTTCTATAAATTTTGAGATTTGAATAATGTAACACCAAAACATAAATGGTTTTACATGTTTCAAGCATATTTAGAATCAAAACATTCAATATTCATATGTGTTTCCTATAATCTTTTAGTTTTCAATAATTCAACACCAAAACATAAGCATTTTTACTCATTTTGAGCATGTTTACAACCAAAAAATTCAAATTTTTATGCATTTACTATAATTTTTGAGTTTTAAAAAATGTAACAACAAAACTTAGGTAGTTTTCTTCATTTTGTGCATTTTTACAATCAAAAGATTCAAACTTTATGCATGCTTTCTATAATTTTATAATTTGAATAATGCAACACCAAAATTTAGGTGGTATTACTAATTTTGACCATGTTTACAACCAAAAGATTCAAACTTTATGCATGTTTCCTATAATTTTTGAGTTATGAATAATGCAACACAAAAACTAAGGGAGTTTTACTTATTTCAAGCATGATTACAATTAAAAGCTTCAAACTTTTTATGTGTTTCCTATTATTTTTGAGTTTTGAATAATATAACACCAAAACTTAGGTGTTTTTACTCATTTTTAGCATCTTTAAAATGAAAAGATTCAAAATTTATGCTCATTTCCTATAATTTTTGAGTTTTGAATAATGGAACACTAAAACTTAGGCAATTTTACTCATTTTGAGCATGTTTTCAGTCAAAAGATTCAAACTTTATGCATGTTTTCTATAATTTTTGAGTTTTGAATAATACAATACCCAAACTTAAGTTGTTTTACTCATTTTAATCATGATTATAGTCAAAAGATTCAAACTTTATTTGTATTTCCTATAATTTTTGAGTTTTGTATAATGTAACTCCAAACTTAGGTGGTTTTACTTGTTTTGAGCATGTTTACCATTAAATGATTCAAACTTTATGCATATTTTCTATATTTTTTGAGCTTTGAATAATGGCAACACCAAAACATAGGTAGTTTTACTCATTTTGAACATGTTTTTGATGTAGAGCATTTGGGAGAAGACTCATTAATCATCAACAACCTTATCATCTGGTTTTCCATCAAACTAATCACTTGTATTATATGGTTTGGTCTTCATATTTCATGTACAAATTCACTCTTTCTATTTGCTCTTTGGGCTTAAGGATCTCTTTAGAATAATTCCATATTTCTTATGATCTTAAAACACTTCTTAATGGCCATAGTATCTACACAATACCTTTACAACTCACATACCATTCTTTATAATGTTTTCCTTTCACAATTCTTCCATTTCTCTTTTCTTATTTTTTTTGGCCTATTTACCTTTCTCTTAAAAAGTCCTTCAAGCTTGACTCTTAGACCTTTTGTGGGCCTTCCCATTCTTGAGTCCTCTCTCTAAGATCTCCTCTTAACTTTCTTGACTCTCTTTTGGAGTCTCTTTCTTCTCTCTTTTCTCTTGGAGCTTCAATGCTCTCTTTTTATCTATCTCTTCTAGCTTTTTGTCCTTCTCAAAGGACTCTAGGGCTTTCTCTCTTCACTCAATCAATCTTCTTCTCCTCTTTATTGACCTCAATAGATCAGACTTGCACTTTCTCTTCTCCCTCAATACCCTGCAAGTTACGCCTCATACACAACTCATAGCATGCTATCTTTATCTCAAATTAACAAAATAGAAATAATTAAAAACATAATTTTTTTACCCTAACATACCTTACTGATTCTAATACCAAAATGATGCAGAGCTGTGGGGGGAATTTCCTCATAAACATCACCATTCTCTTTAGTTTCTAAAATTGATTTCATTCCCTATGCTTTATAACCTCCTTGCTTAATTGCTTTTGCTTGGACTATTGAGGCATTATAAATGTTGTATATATCGGTCATATGGTTCATACTTGTAATGCATACCTCATACATTTATTTAATATACAACCTCACCTTTATTCCTAGATAAGGCTTGTAGCCTCCTTTAAATAATTATTATGTATTTCTTTAATTTAAGCTCTATTACTAAGGAGTAATCACACCTTTAGTTCTCTTTTATCCTCTTTGAGATGTTTTTTAAGTTTCAAGACTTATCTCTATCTCTAACTAACTCTTCCCTTATAAAATACCCCTCTTTTAGGCCTATTCCAAGACCATGCACATAAATTTATGCAGTTTTACTCATTTTCAACATGTTTACAATCAAAAGATTCAAAATTTATGCTCATTTCCTGTAATTTTTTATTTTTGAATAATGCAAAACCAAAACTTAAGCAATTTAACTCATTTCAAGCATGTTTATTGTCAAAAAATTCAAAATTTATGTGTGTTTCATATAATTTTTGAGTTTTAAATAATGCAACACCAAAACTCAGGTTTACTCATTTAAAGCAAGATTATAGTTGAAAGATTCAAACTTTATGTGTGTAATATTTAATATTTGAATAATGCAACTCCAAAACATAGGCAGTTTTACTCATTTCAAGCATGTTTATAATAAAATGATTCAAACTTTATGTTTACAATAATTTATGAGCTTTGAATAATGCAACACAAAAATGTAGGAAATTTTACTCATTTTGAGAATATTTGCAATCAAAATATTCAAGCTTTATGCATGTTTCCCATAATTTATGTTTTGAATAATGCAACACCAAAACTTAGGTAGTTTTACTCATTTCAAACATGTTTACAATCAATAGATTCAAACTTTATGCATGTTTCCTATAATTTTTGAGTTTTGAATAATGTAACACAAAAAATTAGGTAGTTTAACTCATTTTGAGAATGCTCAGAATCAAAAAATTCAAACTTTATGTGGGTTTCCCATAATTTTTGAGTTTTAAATAATGCAACACTAAATATTAGGAGATTTTACTCGTTTTGAGCATTTTTAGAATCAAAATATTAAAACTTTATGCATGTTTCCATAAGTTTTGAGTTTTGAATAATGCAACACCAAAAGCAAAGTGGTTTTACTCATCTCGAGCATGTTTAGAATTAAAAGTCTTAAACTTTATCTGGGTTTCTTATAATTTTTGTGTTTAAATAAAGTAACACCAAAACTTAAGTGGTTTTACTCATTTCAACTATGTTTAGAATCAAAATATTCAAACTTTATGCAGGTTTCCTATAATTTTTGAGTTTTGTGTAATGCAACACCAAAACTTAAGTGATTTTACTCACTTTGAGAATGTTTACAATCACAAGCATCAAATTTTATGTATGTTTCCTATAAACTTTGAGTTTTGGATAATGCAACACCTAAACCTCAGTGGTTTTACTCGTTTCAAGCATGTTTACAATTAAAAGATTCAAAATTTATATATAATTCCATTAATTTTTGAGTTTTGTATAATACAACACCAAAATTTAGGTGGTTTTACTCATGTTGGGAATGTTTAAAATCAAAAAGTACCAAAATTATGTGCATTTTCTATGATTTTTGAGTTTTGAATAATGCAACACAAAAACTTAGGCAATTTTACTCTTTTTAAAAATGTTTACAATCAAAAGTTTGAAACTTTATGCATGTTTCCTATAATTTTTGAATTTTGAGTAATATAACACCAAACATTAGGTGGTTTACTCATTATGAGCATCTTTACAATCAAAATATTTAAAATTTCTGCATATTTCTTATCGTTTTTGAGTTTTGAATAATACAACACCAAAATTTAAGTGATTTTATTCATTTGGAACTTATTTACAATCAAAATATTCAAACTTTATGCATGTTTCCTATCATTTTTGAGTTTTGAATAATGCAACACCAAAACATAGGTAGTTTTACTCATTTCAAGTATGTTTACAATCAAAAGATTAAACTTTATACATGGTTAATATCATTTTTTAGTTTTGAATAATACAACACAAAAACATAGGTTTTTTTTACTTGTTTTGAGCATGTTTACAATAAAAATATTTAAAATTTATGCACATTTCCTATAATTTTTGAGTTTTGAATAATGCAACACCACAACTTAGGTGGTTTTACTTATTTTCAACATGTTTCCAATCAAAAGATTCAAACTTTATGCATGTTTCCTATAAATTTTAAGATTTCAATAATGTAACACCAAAACTTAAGTGATTTTACTCATGTTGGACATATTTCAAATCAAAAAATCCAAACTTTCTTTGCATTTCCTGTAATATTTTTAGTTTTGAGTAATAAAACATCAAAACATAAGTAATTTTTCTTGTTTTGAGCATGTTTACAATGGAAACATTCAAAATTTATGCTCATTTCCTATAATTTTTGAGTTTTAAATAATGTAACATGAAAGATTTAGTGATTTTACTCATTTTGAGCATGTTTAAAATCAAAAGTTTCAAACTTAATTTGTATTTCCTATAATTTTTGAGTTTTGAATAATTAACACCAAAACATAAATGGTTTTACTCAATTTGAGGATGTTTACAATCAAAATATTGAAACTTTATGCATGTTTCCTATAGTTTTTAAGTTTTGAATAATGCATCAACAAAACTTAGGTAGTTTACTCATTTTGAGCATGTTTACTATCAAATGATTCAAACTTTATTCATGTTTCCTATATTTTTTGAGTTTTGAATAATGTAACACCAAACTAAAGATCTTTGAACATTTTGAGCAGTTTACAATCAAAAGATTAAATTTTTATATGTGTTTCTTATAAATTTTGAGTTTTGAATAATGTAACACTAAAACTTAGGTATTTTTACTCATTTTGAGCATGTTTACAATCAAAAGATTCAAACTTCATGCACATTTTCTATAACCACCGAAACTTAAGTGGGTTTATGTGTTTTGAGCATGTTTATAATGCAAAGATTTAATTTTTATGTGCATTTCCTATAATGTATGAGTTTTGAATAATGTAACACCAAAACATAAGGAATTTTACTCATTTTGAGCATGTTTACAATCAAAATATCAAACTTTATGCATGTTTCCTATGATTTTTGAGTTTTGAATAATGAAACACCAAAATTCAAAAAAATTTACTCATTTTGAGCATGTTTACAATCAAAATATTCAAATTTTATGCATGTTTCCTATCATTTTTGACTTTTGAGTAATTCAACACCAAAACTTAGGTATTTTAACTCATTTTGTGCATGTTTACAATCAAAAGATTTAAAATTTATGCATGTTTAATATAATTTTGGAGTTTTGGGTAATGTAACACCAAAACTTAGGTTGTTTTACTCAATTTGAGCGTGTTTACAATCAAAAGATTCAAACACTATGCATGTTTCCTATAATTTTTGAGTTTTGAATAATGCAATACCAAAACTTGTAGTTTTACTCCTTTCAGGCATGTTTATAGTCAAAAGATTCAAATTTTATGTGTGTTTCCTATAATTTTTAACTTTTGAATAATGAAACATAAAAATTTAGGTGGTTTTACTCGTTTTAAGTATGTTTACAATCAAGAGATTCAAATTTTATGCATGCTTCCTATAATTTTTGAGTTTTGAATAATGAAACACTAAAATTTGGGTGGTTTTTCTCATTTCAAACTTGTTTACAATCAAAAGAATCAAACTTTATGTGTGTTTTCTATAATTATTGAGTTTTGAATAATGCAACATTAAAATTTAAGCATTTTCCCTCATTTTGAGCATGTGTACAATCAAAAGATTCAAAATTTATTGTGCTTCCTATAATTTTTTAGTTTTGAATAATGCAACACTAAAATTTAGGTTGTTTTACTCCTTTCCAACATGTTTACAATCAAAAGATTCAAAATTTATATGCATTTCTTATAATTTTTGAGTTTTAAATAATGTAACAGATGTTTAGAATCAAAAGATCCCAACTTTATTTTTGTTTCCTATAATTTTTGAGTTTTGAATAATACAACACCAAAACTAAGGTGGTTTTACTTATTTCAAGTATATTTACAATTAAAAGATTAAATATTTACACATGTTTTCTATAATTTTTGAGTTTTAAATAATGTAACACCAAAATTTAGGTAATTTTACTCATTTTGAGTATGTTTACAGTCAAAAAATTAACATTTTATGCACATTTCTCATAGTTTTTTAGTTTTGCATAATACAACATCAAAATTTAAGTAGCTTTATGTGTTTTGAGCATGTTTAGAATAGAAAGATTCAACTTTTATGCCCATTTTCTATAATTTATGAGTTTTGAAAAATCCAACACCAAAACTTAAGTGGTTTTATTCATTTTAAGCATGTTAACAATCAAAAGATTCAAACATTATGTAGGTTTCCTATAATTTTTGAGTTTTGTATAATGCAACACCAAAACTTAAGTGGCTTTACTCATTTTGAGCATGTTTACAATAAAAAGATTCAAAATTTATGTTTGTTTCTTATATTTTTTAAATTTTGAATAATGCAACACCAAAACTTACATAGTTTTAATCATTTTGAACATATTTACAATCAAAAGATTCAAATTTTATGCATGTTTCCTATATTTTTTGAGTTTTAAATAATGCAACACTAAAACTTAGGCATATTTACTCATTTTGATCATGTTTAAGATCAAAATATTCAAATTTTATGTTTCTTATCAAAAGTTTTACTCATTTCAATGATGCATGTTTCTAATCATTTTTTTCATGTTTTTTTATCTTTTTTGTGTTTTGAATAATGTAACAACAAAACTTAGGTAGTTTTACTCGTTTTGAGCATATTTCCTTTAATTTATGAGTATAAAATAATGTAAGACTAAATCTAAGGCAATTTTACTCATGTCAAGCAAGTTTACAATCAAAATATTCAATATTTACACATGTTTCCTATAATTTTTGAGTTTTCAATAATGCAACAATACATTTTTTGTAGTTTTACTCATTTTGAGCATGTTTACAATCAAAATATTCAATATTTATACATATTTCCTATAATTTTTGAGTTTTAAATAATGCAACAATAAAACCTAGGCATTTTTACTCATTTCAAGCATATTTACAATCAAAATATTCAAACTTTATGTGTGTTTCCTATAATTTTTGAGTTTTAAAGAATGCAACACTAAAACATATGTAGTTTTACTTATTTTGATCATGTTTAGAATTAGAAAAATTCAAATTTTATTATGTGTGTTTCTTATAATTTTTGAGTTTTGAATAATTCAACATAAAAACTTGAGCATTTTTACACATTTCGAGCATGTTTACAATCAAAATATTCAAATTTTATGTGTGTTTCCTATAGCTTTTGAATTTTAAATAATGCAATACCAAAACTTAGACATTTTTACTCATTTTAAGCATGTTTACAATCAAAATATTCAAACTTTATGTGTGTTTCCTATAATATTTTAGTTTTGTATAATGCAATGCCTAAAATGAAGTGGATTTACTCTTTTAGAGAATTTTTAGAATTAAAAGATTCAAAATCTATGTGGGTTTCCTATAATTTCTGAGTTTTGAATAATGCAACACCAAAAACATAGGTGGTTTTACTCATTTTGAGCATGTTTACAATCAAAAGATTTAAACTTTATGTAGGTTTCATATAATTTTTTATTTTGTATAATGTAACACCAAAAGATAAGGGGTTTTACTCATTTTGAGCTTGTTTAAAATCAAATGATTCAAAATTTATGTGGGTTTCCTACATACATACATACATACATACATATATATATATATATATATATATATATATATATATATATATATATATATATAAATATAATATAACCCAAAAACATAGGCGGTTTTACTCATTTCAAACATGTTTATAATCAAAATATTTAAGCTTTATGTACGTTTCCTATAATTTTTTAGTTTTTTATAATGCAACACTAAAACATAGGTGGTTTTACTCTTTTTGAGCATGTATACAGTCATAAAATTCAATATTTATGCATATTTCATATAATTATTATGTTTTGAATAATACAACACTAAAACTTAGGTGGTTTAACTCATTTCGAGCATGTTTAAAATTAAAAGATTCAAACTTACTACAAATTTCCTATAATTTTTGATTTTTGAATAATGCAACAACCAAACTTAGGCTATTTTACTCATTTTTAAGCATGTTTACAATCAAAAGATTCAAACTTTATGCACATTTACTATAATTTTTGTGTTTTGAATAATGCAACACAAAAACTTAAGTAATTTTACTCATTTCAAGCATGTTTACAATCAAAATATTCGATCTATATGTGTGTTTCTTATAATTTTTTAGTTTTGAATAATACAACACCAAAACATAAATAGTTTTACTCATTTTGAACATGTTTATAATCAAAAGATTTGATATTTATGTGTATTTTCTATAATTTTTGAGTTTTAAATAATGTAACACCAAAACTTATGTAGTTTTACTTAGTTTGATCATGTTTATAATCAAAATATTCAAACTTTATGCACATTTCTTATAATTTTTGAGTTTTGAAGAATGCAACACCAAAAACTTAAGTGGGTTTATGTGTTTTGAGCATGTTTAGAAAACAAAGATTCAACTTTTATGCACATTTCATATAATTTATGAGTTTATAATAATGCAACACTAAAACTAAAACAATTTTACTCATTTTGAACATGTTTACAATCAAAAGAACAAACTTTATGCATATTTCCTATCATTTTTGGATTTTGAATAATAAAACACCAAAACTTAAGTGATTTTACTCATTTTGAGTATCTTTACAATCAAAATATTCAAACTTTATGCATGTTTTCTATCACTTTTGAGTTTTGAATAATTTGACACCAAAACATAGGTAGTTTTACTCATCTTGAGCATGTTTACAATCAAAAGATTCAAATTTTATGCATGTTTAATATCATTTTTGAGTTTTGAGTAATGTAACACCAAAACTTAGGTTGTTTTACTCATTTTGAGCATGTTTAAAATTAAAAGATTCAAATTTTATGCATATTTCTTATAATTTTTGAGTTTTGAATAATGTAATATCAAAATTTAGGTAGTTTTACTCCTTTCAAGCATGTTTATAGTCAAATATTCAAACTTTATGCATGTTTCCTATAGTTTTTGAGTTTTGAATAATGTAACACCAAAACTTAGGTGTATTTACTTGTTTTGGGCATGTTTACAATCAAAAAGTTAAAAATATATGCATGTTTCACTCATTTTAAGCATGTTTCACTCAAAATTTAGGTGGTTTCACTCATTTTAAGCATGTTTACATTCAAGGGATTAAAAATTTAGACATGTTTAGACATGTTTCTTATAATTTTTGAGTTTTAAATAATGAAACACTAAAACATAGGTCGTTTTACTCATTTTAAGCATGTTTACAATCAAAAGAATCAAAATTTATGTGTTTTTTTCTATAATTGTTGAGTTTTGAATAATGCAACATTAAAATGTAATCATTTTTCCTCATTTTGATAATGTTTATAGTCAAAAGATTCAAGCTTTATGCATGTTTCTTATAATTTTTTAGATTTGACTAATGAAACACTAAAATTTAGGTGGTTTTACTCATTTTTAGCATGTTTACAATCAAAAGATTCAAATTTTATATTTTAAAGTTTTGAATAATGTAATACCAAAACTAAGGACGTTTTACTCATTTCAAGCATGTTTACTATTAAAAGATTAAATTTTTATGCATGTTTCCTATAATTTTTGAGTTTTGAATAATGTAACATTAAAACTTAGGTAGTTTTAATCATTTTAAGAATGTTTAAAATAAAAAAATAAAAACTTTGTGTACATTTCCTATAATTTTTGAGTTTTGCATAATACAACATCAAAACTTAAGCAGGTTTATGTGTTTTGAGCATGTTTAAAATAGAAAGATTCAACTTTTATGCCCATTTTCTATAATTTATGAGTTTTGAAAAATGCAACACCAAAACTTAAGTGGTTTTCTTCATTTTGAGCATGTTAACAATCAAAAAATTTAAACTTTATTCAGGTTTCTTATAATTTTTGAGTTTTTTATAATGCAACACCAAAACTTACGTGGATTTAATCATTTTAAGAATTTTTACAATAAAAATATCAAAAATTTATGCATGCTTTTTATATTTTTTGAATTTTCAATAATACAACACCAAAACTTAGGAAGTTTTACTCATTTTAAACATGTTGACAATCAAAAAATTCAAAATTTATACACATTTCATATAATTTTTGAGATTTAAATAATGCAACACCAAAATTTATGTAGTTTTACTCATTTCAAGGATGCTTACTGTCAAAATATTCAATTTTTTTGCATATTTCTTATCATTTTAGAGTTTTGAATAATGCAACACCAAAACTTAGGCAATTTTACTCACTTTGAGCATGTTTCTTATAATTTCTAAGTATGAAATAATGTTAGACCAAAACTAAGGCAATTTTACTCATGTCAATGATGTTTACAATCAAAAGATTAAAAATTTATGCATGTTTCATATCATTTTTAAGTTTTGAATAATGCAACACTAAAACTTTGGTAGTTTTAATCGTTTTGAGCATGTTTACAATAAAAAAATTCAATATTTATGCATGTTTCCTATATTTTTTGAGTTTTAAATAATGCAACAACAAAACCTAGTTATTTTTACTCATTTCATGTTTACAATCAAAATATTCAAACTTTATGTGTGTTTCCTATAATTTTTGAGTTTTGAAGAATGCAACACCAGAATATAGATAGTTTTACTTATTTTGAGCATGTTTAGAATAAAAATATTCAAAATTTATGTGCATTTCCTATAATTTTTGAGTTTTGAATAATGAAACACAAAAACTTAAGCATTTTTACTCATTTTGAACATGTTTACAATCAAAATATTCAAACTTTATGTGTGTTTGCTATAATTTTTGAGTTTTGAATAATGCAACACCAAAACATAGGTAGTTTTATTTGTTTTGAGCATGTTTACAATCAAAATATTTAAACTTTATTTAGGTTTCTTATAATTTTTTAGTTTTGTTAAATGCAACACAAAAACTTAAGGTTTTTACTCATTTATATCATGTTTACAATCAAATAATTCAAACATTATGTGGGTTTCCTAGAATTTTCGAGTTTTTTATAATGCAACCCCAAAACATAGGTGGTTTTACTCATTTCAAGCATGTTTAAAAATAAAATATTCAAGCTTTATGTAAGTTTCCTATAATTTTTGAATTTTGTATAATTCAACACTAAAACTTAGGCAATTTTACTCTTTTTGAACATGCTTACAATCATAAGATTCAATATTTATGCATGCATGTTTCATATATTTTTTGATTTTTGAATAATGCAAAACAAAAACTTAGGTAGTTTTTACTCATTTAGATCATGTTTACTCTACACATTTACTATAATTTTTGAGTTTTGAATAATGCAACAACCAAAATTATGATATTCTACTCATTTCAAGCATGTTTACAATTTTTTTTAAAAAAACCTATGTATATTTCTTATAATTTTTTGGTTTTGAATAATACAACACCAACACTTAAGCAATTTAACTCATTTCAAGCATGTTTACACTCAAAAGATTTGATCTCTATGCTTGTTTCTTATAATTTTTTAGTTTTCAAAAATACAACACCAAAACTTACGTAGTTTTGCTTAATTAGAGCATGTTTATAATCAAAAGATTCAATATTTATGTGTATTTGATATTATTTTTGAGTTTTGAATAATGTAACACCAAAACTTAGGTAATTTTACTTGTTTTGAGCATGTTTATAATCAAAAGATTTAAATTTTATGCACATTTCTTATAATTTTTGAGTTTTGAAAAATGCAACACCAAAACTTAGGTGGTTTTACTCATTTTGATCTTGTTTATAATCAAAAAATTCAAACTCTATGTAGGTTTCATATAATTTTGGAGTTTTTAATATTGCTACACCAAAACATAAGTGATATTACTCATTTCAAGTATGTTTATAATCAAAGAATTCAATCTCTATGAATATTTGCTATAATTTTTGAGTTTTAAATAATGCAACACCAAAATGTAGGTAGATACACTAATGTTGAGCATGTTTACAATCAAAAGATTCAATCTTTATGAACATTCTAATAATTTAGATTTTTGAATAATCTAACACCAAAACTTAAGCAATTTTCTTCATTTCAAGCTTGATTACAATCAAAAAATTAAAACTTTATGCATGTTTCCTATAAGTTTTCAATTTTGAAAATACAACACCAAAACTCAAGTGGTTTTATTTATTTCAAGCATTTTATAATCAAAAGATTCAAATTTTATTTACTTTTCCTATAATATTTGAGTTTTGAGTCATGCAACACAAAAAGAATGGTAGTTTTACTCATTTTGAGCATGTTTACAATTAAAAGATTAAAATTTTATGCATGTTTCTTATAATTTGAGTTTAGAATAATGAAACACCCAAATATAGGTAGTTTTACTGATTTCAATCATTTTTACAATCAAAAGATTCAAACTTTATATACATTTCATATAATTTTTGAGTTTTGAATAATGCAACACCAAAACATAGATGACTTTAATCATTTAAAGCATGTTTACAACTAAAAGATTCAAACTTTATGCATGTTTCTTATCATTTTTCAGATTTAAATAATGTAACACCAAAACTTAGGTAGTTTTACTCATTTTGAGCATGTTTACAATCAAAAGATTTAAACTTCATGCCTATTTCCTATAATTTTTGAGTTTTGAATAATGCAACACCAAAACCTAGATAATTTTACTTGTTTCAAGAAAAAAAATTCAAACTTATGCACATTTCCTATAATTATTCAATTTTAAATAATGCAACACTAAAACTTAGATAATTTTACTCATTTTAGGCATGTTCACAATCAAAAGATTCAAAATTTATGCACATTTCCAATAATTTTTGAGTTTTGAATAATGCAACAACAAAACATAGATGATTTAACACATTTTGAGCATGTTTAGAATCAAAAGATTCAAACTTTATGCAAGTTTCTTATAATTTTTGAATTTTGAATAATGCAACACCTAAAATTTATGTCCATTTTCTATAATTTTTGAGTTTTGAATAATGGAGCACCAAAACCTAGGCAATTTTACTCATTTTGAGCATGTTTATAATCAAAAAATTTAAACTTTATGCATGTTTCCTATAGTTTTTGAGTTTTGAATAATGAAACACCAAAACTTAGGTGGTTTTACTCATTCCAAGAATGCTTAGAATCAAAAGATTCAAATTTTATGCAGGTTTCCTATAATTTTGCATTTTGAATAATGCAACACTAATACTTAAATGGTTTAACTTGTTTTGAGCATGTTTAGAAACAAAATATTCAAAATTTATATGGGTTTATTATAATTTCTGAGTTTTGAATAATGTAACATAAAAACTTAGGTGGTATTACTCATTTTGAGCATGTTTACAATCAAAAGATTAATATTTTATGTGGTTTTCCTATAAATTTTGAGTTTTTTCTAATGCAACACCAAAACTTAAGCAATTTTACTTGTTTCAAGCATGTTTACAATCAAAAGTTTCAAACTTTATGTGGGTTTCCTATAATTTTGTAGTTTTGTATAATGTAACACAAAATCTTAGATGGTTTTACTCTATTCTAACATGTTTACAATCACAAGATTCAAAATTAATGTGTGTTTCTTATAATATTTGAGTATTGAATAATGCAACACCAAAACATAGGCTATTTTACTCATTTTGAGCATGTTTAGAATCAAAAGATTCAAAATTTATGCACATTTCATATAATTTTTGAGTTTTTAATAATGTAACACCAAAATTTAGGTGGTTTTAATCATTTCAAGCATCTTTACAATCAAAATATTTAAACTTTATGCATGTTTCCTACAATTTTTTAGTTTTCAATAATGTAACACCAAAACCTAGGTTGTTTTACTCATTTCAGTCATGTTTAAAATGAAAAGATTCAAAATTTATGGGGGTTTCCTAGAATGTTTACAATCAAAAGATTCAAACTTTATGCACATTTTCTATAGTTGTTTAATTTTGAAAAATGCAACACCAAAGCATAGATGGTTTTACTCATTTCAAACATGTTTACAATTAAAAGATTCAAACTTTATGCGTATTTCCTACAATATTTGAGTTTTAAATAATGCAACACCAAAACATAGCTTCTTTTACTTATTTTGAACAAGTTTACAATAAAAAAATTCAAACTTTATGCACATTTATTATAATTTAAGTTTTAGATAATGAAATACCAAAACTTAGGTAGTTTTACGTGTTTCAAGTATGTTTACAATAAAAAGATTCAAATTGTATGTGCATTTCATATAATTTTTGACTTTTCAATAATGTAACATTAAAATTTAGGTGGTTTTACTCGTTTCAAGCATGTTTACAACCAAAAGATTGAAATATATGCAGGTTTTATATAATTTTTGAGTTTTGTATAATGTAACAGAAAATCTTAGGTGGTTTTACTTGATTCCACCATGTTTACAATCAAAATATTCAAAATTAATATGTGTTTCCTATAATTTTTAAGTATTGAATAATGTAACACCAAAACTATAGTGGTTTTACTCATTTTGAGCATGTTTAGAATCAAAATATTCAAACCTTTTATGCTTGTTTCCTATAATTTTTAAGTTTTCAATAAAGCAACACCAAAACTTAGGTGGTTTTAATCATTTTGAGCATGTTTACAATCAAAAGATTCAAAATTTATGCACATTTCATATAATTTGTTAGTTTTGAATAATGTAACAACAAAACATAGATGGTTTGACTCATTTTAAGCATGTTTACAATCAAAAGATTAAAATGTTATGCATGTTTCCTATCATTTTTGAGTTTTGAATAATGTAACACCAAATCTATGATGTTTTTACTCATTTCAAGCATGTTTCCAATCAAAAAAATTTAAATTTATGAGAGTTTCCCATAATTTTTAAGTTTTGAATAATAAAACACCAAAATAAAGGTAGTTTTACTCATTTCCTACATGTTTACAATCAAAATATTCAATCTCTATGTGTGTTTCCTATAATTTTTATGTTTTGAAAAATGCAACACCAAAGTTTAGGTAGTTTTACTTGTTTTGAGTATGTTTACAATCAAAAGATTCACTATTTTTGTGCATTTCTAATAATTTTTATGTTTTGAATAATACAACACAAGAACTTAATAAGTGGTTTTACTCATTTCAAGCACGTTTACAATCAAAAGATTCAAATTTTATGCATTTTTTCTATAATTTTTGAGTTTTGAATAATGCAACACCAAACTTGGGTCATTTTATTCATTTTGAGCATGTTTACAATCAATAGATTTAAACTTTATGCATGTTTTTCTATAATTTTTGAGTTTTTAATAATGCAACACCAAAACTTAAGTGGTTTTACTTGATTCAAACATGTTTACAATCAAAAGATTCAAACTTTATACACGTTTCCTATAATTTTTGAGTTTTGAATATTCCAACACCAAAACATATGAAGTTTTACTGATTTCAAGCATGTTTACAATCAAAAGATTCAAACTTTATGCACATTTATTATAATTTTTGAGTTATGAATAATGCAACACCAAAATTTAAATGGTTTTACTCATTTTGAGCATGTTTAAAATCAAATGATTAAAAAAAATTATACATTTTCTATAATTTTTGAGTTTTGAATAATACAACACCAAAACTTAACATGTTTTTGACATGTTTATAATCAAAAGATTTAAATTTTATGCACATTTCACATAAGATTTGAGTTTTTAATAATGCAACACCAAAACTTAGGCAATTTTACTCATTTTGAGCATGTTTGAAATCAAAGATTCAAACTTTGTGTGTTTCATATAATTTCTGAGTTTTGAATAATGCAAGACAAAAACTTAGGTAGTTTTGCTCATTTCTATCATTTTTATATTTAAAATATTTTTAACTTTATGCATGTTTCCTATAATTTTTGAGTTTTGAATAATAAAACAACAAAACTTAAGCAAATTTAATTGTTTTGAGCATGTTTACAATCAAAAGATTTAAACTTTATGTACATTTCTTATAATTTTTTAGATTTGAATAATTTGCAAAACCAAAACTTAATTGGTTTTATTCATTTTGAGCATGTTTAGAATCAAAATATTTAAATTTTATGTGTGTTTCCTATAATTTTTGTTATTTGAATAATGTAAGACCAAAACTTAGGTTGTTTAACTCATTCAAGAATGTTTGAAATTAAACTATTCAAACTTTATGCATATTTGCTAGAATTCTTGAGTTTTGTATAATGTAACAGTAAAACTTATGAATCTTTCCTCATTTCGAGCATGTTTACAGTCAAAAGAATGAAACTTTATGCACATTTCCTATAATTTTTGAATTTTGAATAATGTAACACCAAAACTTATGCGGATTTACTCATTTTGAGCATGTTTACAATCAAAAGATTCAAACTTTGTGTGATTCCTATAATTTTTTAGTTTTGAATAATGCAACACTAAAATTTTGGTGTTTTCCTAATTTTGATCATGTTTAAATTCAAAACATTCAAATTTTATGTGGGTTTTTTGAAAATTTTGAGTTTTGAATAATGCAACACACAAACTTAAGTGGTTATACACATTTTGATCATGTTTACAATCAAAAGATTCAAACTTTATGCATGTTCTTATAAGTTTTGAGTTTTGAATAATGTAATACCAAAATTTGGGCAATTTTACTCATCTTGAACATGTTTTAAATCTAAAAATTCAAATGTTATGCATGTTTCCTATAATTTTTGAGTTTTTAAATGATGCAACACCAAATCTTAGGAGGTTTTACTCGTTTTCAGCATTTTTACAATCAAAATATTTAAAATTTATCCATGTTTTCTGTAATTTTGGAGTTTTAAATAATGCAACACCAAAACATAGGTAATTTTGGTCATTTTAAGCATGTTTACAATCAAAAGATTCAAATTTTATGCACATTTTCTATAGTTTTTTAGTTTTGAATAATGCAACACCAAAATGTAGGTAGTTTTACTCATTTTTAATATGTTTACAATCAAAATATTCAAAATTTAAGTGTTTTTCCTATAATTTTTAGTTTTGAATAATGTAACAAGAAAACTTAGATAGTTTTACTCATTTTTGGCATGTTTAAAATCAAAAGATTTAAACTTTATGCATGTTTCCTATAATTTTTGAATTCTGAATAATGTAACACCAAAACTTAGGTGGTTTTTCTCATTTTGAGCATGTTTACAATCAAAAGATTCAAACTTTATGTATGTTTGCAATAATTTTTTAATTTTAAATAATCTAACACCAAAATTTAGGTGGTTTTACTTATTTCAAGCATGTTTACAATAAAAAGGATTCAATCACTATATGCATTTCATATATTTTTAAAATTTTTAATAATGCAACACCAAAACTGAAGGAATAAATGATTGAATGCTTCGATGATATATTGATCAACAATTGGTTCATATAAATACATAGTGAAGTATTTATACCTATTTACTGACCTAGAGTAACTATCAACCAAATAATCAACTCACTTAACCAATGCTAAATACAAGTTTAAACATTATGCTAATAATTCCGTAATCAGTGCTATAACTGATCACCGTACTGTATAACTAAGCTAGCTAAATAATATAATATCTTGATTTACACCAACAAAAACTTAGGTAGTTTTATTCATTTCAAACATGTTTACAATCAAAAGGTTCAATCTTTATGCACATTTCCTATATCTTTTGAGTTTTGAATAATGCAACATCAAAACACAGGAGGTTTTACATGTTTCAACCATATTTCCAAACAAAAGATTCAAAATTTATGTAGGTTTGCTATAATTATTGAGTTTTTATTAAAGCAAAACCAAAACTTAGGTGTTTTTACTCATTTCAAACATGTTTACAATAAAAAAGATTTGAACTTTATGCATGTTTCATATAATTTGAGTTTTGAATAATGAAACACAAAAACTTAGGTGGTTTTACTCATTTTGAACATGTTTAGAGTCAAAAAATTCAAACCTTAAGCATGTTTCTTATAATTTTTGAGTTTTGAATAATGTAACACCAAAACTTAGGTAGTTTTCCTCATTTCAAGCATGTTTAAATTCAAAATATTAAAACTTCATGCGTGTTTCTGATAATTTTTTAGTTTTGAATAATGTAACACAAAAATTTAAGTGGTTTTACTCATTTTGAACATGTTTTCTATAATTTTTGATTTTTGAATAATACAACACCAAAACTTAGGTAGTTACTCATTTAGTGCCTGTTTAAAATCAAAAGATTCAAACTTTATGCATGTTTCCTATAAATTTTGAGTTTTGAATAATGCAACACCAAAATATGGGTGGTATTACTAGTTTTGAACATGTTTACAGTCAAAAGATTCAAACTTTATGCATATTTCCTATAAATTTTGAGTTTTGAATAATGTAACACTAAAACTTAGGCAGATTTCCTCATTTGGAGAATGTTTACAGTTAAAAGATTAAAAATTTATGCATGTTTCCTATAATTTTTGAATTTTGAATTACACAACACCAAAACTTAGGTAGTTTTCCTCCTTTCAAGTATGTTTACAGTCAAAAGAGTCAAACTTTAAGCATGTTTCCTATCATTTTTGAGTTTTAAATAGTGTAACATCAAAACCTAGGTAGTTTTTTCTCATTTTGAGTTTGTTTACAATCAAAAAATTCAAATTTATGTGGGTTTCTTATATTTTTTGAGTTTTGTATAATGAAACATCAAAACTTAGGTGGTTTTACTCATTTCAAGTATTTTCTATAATTTTTAAGTTTTGAATAATGCAACACCAAAATTTAGGTGGGTTTACTCATTTTGAGTAGTATTACAATCAAAATATTCAAACTTTATGCATATTTCCTATAATTTTAGAGTTTTGAATAACGCAACATGAAAACTTAAGTTCTTTTACTCATTTTGAGTATGTTTACAATTAAAAGATTCAAACTTTAGGCACATTTCCTATATTTTTTTAATTTTGAATAATAAAACACCAAAACTTAGGTGTTTTAATGATTTTTAACATGTTTATAATAAAAAGATTCAAACTTTATGCATGTTTTCTATAATTTTTGAGTTTCAAATATTGTGACACCAAAACTTAGGTGGTTATACTTATTTTGAGTATGTTTACAATCAAAAGATTCAAACTTTATGTGGGTTTCTTATAATTTTTGAGTTTTGAATAATGCAACACTAAATCTTAGTTGGTTTTACTTATTTTGAGCATATTTACAATCAAAGGATTCAAACTTTATGGGGGTTTCTTATAAATTTTGAGTTTTGAATAATGCAACACCAAAATTAAAGCAATTTTACTCATTTTGAGAATGTTTAAAAATAAAAATATTTAAATTTTATGCACATTACTTATAATTTTTGAGTTTTGAATAATTCAACACTAAAACATAAATGGTTTTAAACATTTAGAGCATGTTTAAAAATAAAAGATTCAAACTTTATGTGATTTTTTTAATAATTTTTGAGATTTAAAAATGCAACACCAAAATTTAAATAGTTTTACTCCTTTCAAGCATGCTTACATTTAAAATATTCAAATTTTATTCATGTTTCCTATAATTTTTTAGTTTTGAATAATACAACATAAAAAAATTGAGTTTTACTCATTTCAAACATGTTTACAATCAAAATATTAAAACTTTATGAATGTTTAATATAGTTTTTGAGTTTTCAATAATGCAACACTAAAACATAGGTGGTTTTACTCATTTTGAGTTTGTTTACAATCAAAAGATTCAAACTTTATGCATGTTTCTTATAATTTTTGAGTTTTGAATAATGTAACACCGAAACATAGGTGATTTTACTCCTTTCAATCATGTTTCCAATCAAAAGATTCAAACTTTATGCACATTTCCTATAATTTTTTAGTTTTGTATAATGTAACACCAAACCTTAGATGGTTTTGTTTGTTTCAAGCATGTTTACGGTCAAAAAATTCAAACTTTAGGTGCATTTCATATAATATTTGAGCTTTGAATAATGTACACCAAAACTTAGTTGGTTTTACTCATTTCAAACATTTTTTACAATCAAAAGCTTTAAACTTTATGTGTGTTCAATATAATTTGAGTTTTGATTAATGCAACACCAAAACTTAGGTAGTTTTACTCATTTTGAGCACCTTTACAATCAAAAGATTCAACTTTAAGTTTGTTTTTGATATTTTATGAATTTTGAATAATGCAACACCAAAACTTAGGCAGTTTTACTCATTTCAAGCATGTTTAAAATCAAAGGATTTGAACTTTATACATATTTTCTATAATTTTTGAGATTTGAATAATGCAATGCCAAAACATAAATGCTTTTAAGTATTTTTAGCATATTTACAATCAAAATATTTAAAATTTATGAGTATTTCATGGAATTTTTGAGTTTTAAATAATGCAACAACATAGGTGATTTTACTCATTTCAAGTATGTTTACAATCAAAAGATTCAAATTTTATGCATATTTCTTATAATTTTTGAGTTATAATTAAGGCAACACCAAAACACAAGCAATGTTACTCATTTTGAACATGTTTATGATCAAAAAATTTAGACTTTATGTGCATTTCCTATAATTTTTGAGTTATGAATAATGCAACAGAAAAAATATGGGAGTTTTACTCATTTTGAGCATGTTTAAAACTAAATGATTCAAACTTTATGCACGTTACCTATAATATTCTGGTTTTGAATTATACAACAACAAATCTTACATTGTTTTACTCATTTCCAACATGTTTATAGTCAAAATATTCAAAATTTATGCTTGTTTCCTATAATTTTTGAGTTTTGAATAATATATAACCAAAACATATGTAGTTTCACTCATTTCTAACATGTTTATAGTTAAAAGATTTAAATTTTATGCATTTTTTCCTATATTTTTTGAGTTTTGAATAATGCAACACTAAAACTTAGGTAGTTTTACTCATTTTGAGTATGTTTGCAATCAAAAGATTCAAGCATTATGTATGTTTCCCATAATTTTTGAGTTTTGAATAATGCAACACCAAAACATTGGTGGTTTTACTCATTTCAAGCATATTTATAAAGAAAACGATTCAAACTTTATATGTGTTTTCTATAATTTTTGAGTTTTAAAAAATGCAACCCAAAAACTTTAATAGTTTTGCTCATTTTGACCATGATTATAATCAAAAGATTCAAACTTTATGTGGATTTCTTATAATTTTTGTGTTTTGATTAATGCAACACCAAATCTTAGGAGGTTTTACTTGTTTTGAGCATGTTTAGAATTAAAATATTAAATCTTTATGTGAATTTCCTATAATTTTTGAGTTTTGAATAATGCAACACCAAAATTAAAGTGGTCTTACTTGTCTCAAGCATGTTTAGAATCAAAATATTCAAATTTTATGCGAGTTTCCTATATTTTTTGTGTTTTAAATAATGTACACCAAAACTTAAGTGGTTTTACTCATTTTGAGCATGTTCAAAATCAAAATATTGAAACTTTATCTGGATTTCCTATAATCTTTGTGTTTTGTATAATTTAACACCAAACCTTAAGTGGGTTTACTCATTTCAAGAATGTTTACAATCAAAAGAATCAAACTTATATGTTTTTTCTATAATTTTAGAGTTTTGTATAATGCAACACCAAAACTTAAGCAATTTTACTTATTTTGAGCATGTTTGCAATTAAAAGATTCAAACTTTATGCATGATTCCTATAATTTTTTGGTTTAAAATAATGTAACACCAAAACATAGGTGGTTTTACTCATTTCAAGCATGTTTACAATGAAAAGATTTCAAGTTTATGCCTGGGTTTCCTATAATTTTTTAGTTTTGAATAATGCGACATAAAAACTTAGGCAATGTTACTCCTTTCAAACATGTTTACAATCAAAATATTAAAACTTTACATGTGTTTCTTATAATGTTTTAGTATTAAATAATGTAATAGAAAAAGTTAGGACATTTTACTATTTTGACCATGTTTACATTCAAAAGATTCAAAATTTTTGCACGTTTCCTATCATTTAGTGTTTTGAATAATGCAAAACAAAATATAGGAAATTTTACTCATTTCAAGCACGTTTACAATCAAAATATTCAAAATTTAGTGTGTTTTTGATTATTTATTGAGTTTTGAAAAAAGCAAAAGCAAAACTTAGGTTATTTTACTCATTTTGAGCATGTTTAGAATCAAAAGATTCAAAATTTATGCATGTTTAATATCTTTTTTGACTTTTGAATAATGCAACACCAAAACTTAGGTTGTTTTACTCATTTTGACCATTTTTACAATGAAAAGATACAAAATTTATGCACATTTCATATAATTTTTGAGATTTGAATAATGCAACACCAAAACTTAAGTGGTTTTACTCATTTTGATTATATTTAAAATCAAAAAATTCAAACTTTATGCACTTTTCCTATAATTTTTAAGTTTTCAAAAATGCAACAACAAAAATTTAATGGTTTTATGTGTTTTGAGGATGTTTACAATCAAAAGATTCAAACTTTATGCATGTTTCCAATAATTTTTAAGTTTTAAGTAATAGAACACCAAAAATTAAGTGATTTTACTCATTTTGAGCATGTTTACAATGAAAATATTCAAACTTTATGCGTATTTCCTATAACTTTTGAGTTTTGAATAATGGGACACCAAAACATAAGTGATTTTACTAATTTTGAAGATGTTTAAAATCAAAAGATTCAAAATTTATGTGTGTTTCTTATAATTTTTGAGTTTTGAATAATACAACAAAACTTAAGTGGTTTTACTCATTTTGAGAATATTTACAATCAAAAGATTGAAACTTTAGTCATGTTTTCTATAATTTTTAAGATTTGAATAATGCAACACCAAAACTTAGGTAGTTTTATTTCTTTTGAACATGTTTACAATAAAATAAAGTAATATTTATGTGCATTTCTTATAATTTTTGAGTTTTGAAAAAAATGTAACACCAAAAATTAGATGATTTTTTTCATTTAGAGTATTTTACAATTAAGAGATTCAAACTTTATACATATTTTCTATAGTTTATTTGTTTTTAATAATGCAACACCAAAACATAAGTTTTACTTGATTCAAGCATGTTTACAATCAAAAGATTCAAACCTTATGCACATTTCCTATAATTTTTGAGTTTTGAATAATGTAACACCAAAACTTAGTTTTTCTCATTTTGAGCATGTTTTTTTTTAGATTATGGTAAAAGCAGGTTTTGAAGGGGCCCTGAAACCCTAGTACAAGGAAAAGAGATAGAGTAACCAAAACACAGACAAAGTCTAAAAACTACTACAAGGATGTAGCAAAAATAGGTTTTAAATGGACCTGAAACCACCGGAAAGACAACCGGTCACAACCCAAAAAAATAGAGATCTGGCACCACCTTAGACATAGGAAGTCAACAAGAAAACAAAGAACTAGACCAGATTCTTTACCAGCAAGAGGAACCAATTATTCATCCAGTTCCAATATCATTTTCATTGTTTCTTTTTCTTTCAAAATAGTATCCTGGGTAGTGGTTTCCACCAGCATTGCTCCTCTTTGTGTTACCTTCTTTCTAGTACTTTATCTCGTTCTTTTGTTGGGTCCCTCCAGAGCTTTAGTCTCCTCACTGGCTCTTTTACCAATATTGATAGCAGCAGCACAAATATTGGACGTAGCTTCCTCCATTTTCATTCTATTGTCCTTAATTAGTTCCTGGAGGTTATTCTCATAGGCTTTGAGCTTGGCTGGGATCTCTCCTATCTGATTATCCATATTGTTGATTTTGTTCCATACCTCTTTCAGGGTATCTTCCATTGTTTCCACTTTCCTTTTGAGGTTCATAACCTCCCTACACATCCAAGAATCAAATTGAGAAGATGCCTCTACTTTGCAATTAACCCAGTTCATTGGAGTATGTGTTTCATCATTCAGTTTTTTCCCCCTCCAATCCTCAGAATTTTTATTAGGACTGTTCCTGTCTTCTTCAGTGATATCTTCTCGACCCTTATGTTCCCGCTCTTTCATTCCATTTTGAATTTCCATTTGCATATCTTGATTATCATCCTACCCTGTGGTTTCCTTTTCGTTCTTTGATGCTGGGTCCTCAACAGGGTCATCTTGGACAAAATCAGCCTCCG
Source organism: Torreya grandis (assembly GCA_037957365.1). Classification (NCBI taxonomy): domain Eukaryota; kingdom Viridiplantae; phylum Streptophyta; class Pinopsida; order Cupressales; family Taxaceae; genus Torreya; species Torreya grandis. The sequence goes on along the minus strand of JARHVA010001051.1, from coordinate 702,043 downwards.
CCTCTTTCTGGTTTTCCTCAGTGTCTTTAGTTCTGTTTGTAGAATCCTCCTCTGTATTGACATCATCTTTTTCATTCTTCTCATGACATTCTTCATCCTCATTAGAGTTTGTAGCCCGACTTTCAGTTCCTTCTTCTTCCTCCAAGTTTTCCTCACTGGGTTTATCAATACTCTCCCGCTCTATTTCTTCTTCTACAATCTGCTTTTTAGTGCTATGGAACTTGATTTTGCCTTTCTCAGTAACACATTCACTCTTTCTGTTCCCTGACTCCTTGATTTTCCCCTGTTTAGGGTGCTTAACCATAGCATTATTCTTACAGTAGCCTTCGATTAACAGAATAAGGCCTTCATGATGGATAGGGCGCGTTTCCTTTTTCCTATGAGCATATAAACTTTGGACCAAGGAGAAACATAGATAAAAGGGAAAAGACAAACTAACCTTGTGCCTGAAATGGTTAAGGAAGACAAAGTGGAATTTGTGCACACGCTTACTTCTTCCGTCCAGAATGAAGTGCTCCCTTATGCAGCTTAAGACATCCCTCCATATCCCTTTAATCTGATCCAATTCAAAGAAATCCATATCCTTTGAGCATGTTGACAATGAAAACATTAAACATTTATGTGTTTTTCCTATAATTTTTGAGTTTTGAATAATGCAACACCAAAACTTAAGTGGTTTTATGTGTTTCAAGCATGTTTAGAATACAAAGATTTAACTTTTATGTGTTTTTTCCTATAATTTATGAGTTTTAAATAATGTAACACAAAAAGTTAAGCGGTTTTACTCGATTCGTGAATGATTACAATCAAAAGATTCAAACCTTATCCACTTTTCCTATAAATTTTGAGTTTTGATTAATGCAACACCAAAGCTTAGTCTTACTCATTTAAAAAATGTTTACAATAAAAAAATTAAATATTTATTTGTGTTTCTTATAATTTTTGAGTTTTGAGTAATGAAACACCAAAAAATTAGGCAATTTTACTCATTTTGAGCATGTTTACACAACACCAAAAACATAGGCAGTTTTACTCATTTCAAGCATGCTTACAGTCAAAACATTTAAACTTTTTATACATTTCCTATTATTTTTGAGTTTTGAAGAATCCAAAACCAAAATCTAGGGAGTTTTACATGTTTTGAGTATGCTTATAGTCAAACTTTATGTGCATTTCCTATAATTTTTTAGTTTTGAATAATGCAACACTAAAACTTAAGTGATTTTACTCATTTTAAGCATGTTTATAGTTAAAAAATTCAAACTTTAAGTACATTTCCTATAAATTTTTAGTTTAAAATAATGTAAGAGTAAAACTAATACAATTTTACACATATTGAGAGTGTTTACAATCAAAAGATTCAAACATTATGCATGTTTCCTACAATTTTTGAGTTTTGAATAATGTAACTCCAAAACATAGTTGGTTTTACTCATTTTGAGCATGTTTACAATCAAAAGACTCAATCTTTATAAGAGTTTCTTATAATTTTTGAGTTTTGTATAATGTAACACCAAAAATTCTATGGTTTTACTCATTTTGAACACGTTTACGATCAAAATATTCAAAATTTACGTAGGTTTCCTAATTTTTTTGAGTTTTGAAGAATGCTACACTAAAACATAGGTGATTTTAGTCATTTCAAGCATGTTTAGAATCAAAATATTTAAACTTTATGTGTATTTCCTATAAGTTTTGAGTTTAGAATAATGCAAAACCAAAACATAGACATTTTTACTCATTTTGAGCATGTTTTAGATTAAGGTAAAAATAGGTTTTGAAGGGACCCCAAAACCCTTTAACAGATTAAAAAGATAGAGCAATTACAAGCACCAGGATAAGCATTCCTTAAACCTACTAAGAAGTAGCAACAAAATCAGGTAATACAAGGACAACATCAATATCCATTTTATATTCAGCCCCCTAATAATCCAAATAAAGATTTTCTATCTAATTTTTAGGGGTAAAATCTAGAATAGTTGCCTGCCTGCCATCAGCAATATTCTGCATACTTTCTAGCTCTCTATTTTTCTTCGTGGATCTTCTTCCTGGTCTGTTTGGAGAGCCAACATCTGGTTTCACCTTTAAATATTGTTCATCTCCTTTTCCAGATTTATCCATAGTAGAAGCAGGATGTTTTGCCTTCATTTTTTGGTCTTTTTTGCTGCTTCTAGTTTCTACCCCCTTTGTAATGGTCTTTTTTATCAGCCCTTTTCTTTGGTTTAGAAAATGCTTTAAGTTTTCTCCATTATCATTTACAATAAGCTCCTTCAAAGGGTAATCATTCTCAGCCTAAATCTCCCTGGACTGAGAAAAAAGAGAATCTCCCTCCTCTAATTTATTTCCATCTTCACCCAAGAATTTTCCTTCCTCCAGCTCAGTTTTGTGTAATCTACATCTCTCCATCGGTCTTCTATCTTTTGACAGACAACGATTTGTTTTGATAAATCTATCAAATCATCTATTCTTTGTGCAGGAATTGTGGTTTCTGATTGCATCCCATATCCTTCTTTCTCAACAACAAACTCTTCATCTACCTCTGTTTGTGGAGCTTTGGGATCTTCAATAGAAATCTCTTTCTCCGCCTCAGCATGTAGAACTTTGGAATCTTCATTATTCTTTAGTTCTTGTCGATTATTTTCTTTGGGTCTCCATACTTTCTTGTGCTGAACCTTGATCTTTCTCTTATCCAAAACACTGCTAAGATAATTTTTACTTTTGTAAGGACAGTTTCTGGCCCAATGCCCCTATTTTTTACAGGCATAGCAAGAGTTGGGCAGATCTTCAAAAACAAACCTTTGAGTTTTTTTGCCATGCTTAGAAATTAGATCTACCTTTTCTAGGAGATTATTCAAATCTGCCACTTTAACATAAAGTCTGGCACTTTGAAGTTTAAATCTAGTAGCCGTTGCATTATCCAGTGCCACAAGTTCACCAAAAGAATTGGCAATACCTTTAAAAATGTCCTCATGCTAGAACTCTAAAGGGAGGCCAGGAAGTCTTACCCAAATGGGAGTCTTTAAGAAAAAAGAATCTAAAAGATCCATGTTAGGCTCCCATTTTTTAATAGTTAGAGAACATTTGCCAAAAGACCACGGTCCTCCACATAGAACCATATTCATGTCCTCATTACAGTTGAATTTAAACAAGAAGAAGCCATTCAACATTGGTGCCACTTATACCTCTCCTCGAATAACCTATTTCCTTTTAACCATTTTAGTGAGGGATTCTATATCTGGTCTTGCCCCTAAAAATTTACCCACTAGGGTGAATTCCAAAGAAGACATAGAAAAATCTATTAAAGGATCTGGAATAAAAACTTGAAACTCACCTTTCTCCTAGTAAGATTTAGTAATCACCGGCGGGAAAAGAAGTTTTCCATTGGGTTTCTTGCCAAACAGAGAGGACCACTTCTTTTATTCTGAATACTCTGCCTTCAGCACTCCTGAGGATTTTTCCTTGTTTAAATGCACAGTCTCTTTCTCCTTTTCAGGCTTCTGCCCCAACACAGTGGGAGAATAATCCAATTGGGAGATACTGTTCCCACAGAAAGGTTCAAATCCTCTCAAAGGTTTTCCAATTTTTTCATCAGCAGAACAATCTAACCCAATATTTTTTTCTTCATCTCCTGCTGTCCCTTCAGGGTTTGTACCTCCTTCCTAGTTCTCCACAACCAATTTTCCATTTACCTTCAGACTTGCATTTCCCCCATTTGAAAGGGCACCTTCTATCTGCCACCCTGCACATTCAAATTCTAGATGTGATTCCAGCACGCCCAGGGTGCCCATCGCGTCATTCAAATTTCAAACCCAGTGCGCCCAAGCTCTTCATAATAATACTCAAGTTTTATAACATTCTAGGCATCTAGGTGCCATGAATCATAAACAAACACTTTGAAAATATTCAAAGTTTATGTGCATTTCCTATAAGTTTTGAGCTTTGAAGAATGCAACATCAAAACATAGGCATTTTTACTCATTTTGAGAATGTTTACAATCAAAAGATTCAAACTTAAGAAAATTAGGCTATAATTTTTAGGTTTTGAAACATGTAACACTAAAACTTAAGAAGTTTTAGTCATTTTGAGCATGTTTAAAATCAAAAGATTCAACCTTTATGCATGTTTCTTATAATTTTTTATTTTTTAATAATGCAACACCAAACCTTAAGCGGTTTTACTCATTTTGAACATGTTTATAATCAAAATATTCAAACTTAATGCATGCTTGCTATAATTTTTGAGTTTTGAATAATACAACACCAAAACCTAGGTGATTTTACTCATTTGAGCATGTTTACAATAAAAAAATTCAAACTTTATCTAGGTTTCCTATAATTTTTAAGATTTGTATAAGGCAACGAAAAACCTTAGGTAATTTTACTCAATTCCAGCATGTTTACAATCAAAAGATTCAAATTTTATGCATGTTTGGTATAATTTTTAGGTTTTAAATAATGTAGCACCAAAACTTAGGCCATTTTAATCATTTCGAGCATGTTTACAATCAAAAGATTCAAACTTTATGCTCATTTCCTATAATTTTTGAGTTTTAAATCTACAAAACCAAACTTTAAGTGGGTTTACCCATTTCAAGCATGTTTATATTCAAAAGATATAAACTTTATATGCATTTCCTATAATTTTTGAGTTTTGAATAATATAACACCAAAACTTAAGTTGTTTTACTCAACTCGATAATGTTTACAATTAAAAGATTCAAAGTTTATGTGCATTTCCTATAATTTTTGAGTTTTGAATAATGCAACTTCAAAACTTAGGTAGTTTTACTCATTTTGAGCATGTCTAAAATTAAAAAATTAAAAATTTATGCATTTTCCTAATTTTTTTGAGTTTTGAATAATGCAACACTAAAACTTAATAAATTTTACTGATTTCAAGCATGTTTACAATCAAAAGATTCAAAATTTATATGCACTTCCTATAATTTTTGAGTTTTGAATAATGTAACACCAAAAATTAAGTGGTTTTACGCATTTCTAGGATGTTTAAAATCAAAAAATTCAAAATTTATATATGTTTTCTATAATTTTTGAGATTTGAATAATGCAACACCAAAAATTAAATGGTTTTATGTGTTTCGAGTATTTTTAGAATCAAAAAATTCAGTGTTTATATGTATTTCCTAAAAATTTTGAGTTTTGAATAATGTAACAAAAAACTTTAAGTGGTTTTACTCATTTTGAGCATGTTTACAATCAAAAGATTCATACTTTATGCAAGTTTTGTACAATTTTTGAGTTTTTTCTAATGCAACACCAAAACTTAAGTGGTTTTATTTGTTTCAAGCATGTTTACAATCAAAATTTTCAAACTTTATGTGGGTTTCCTATAATTTTTAAGTTTTGTGTAATGAAACACAAAATCTTAGGTGGTTTTACTCAATTCCAACATGTTTTTAGTGAAAAGATTCATAATTTATGCAGGTTTCCTATAATTTTTGAGTTTTTATAATGCAAAACAAAAAATTACATGATTTTACTCATTTTGAGTATGTTTAGAATCAAAGATTCAAACCTTATGTGTGTTTATTATAATTTTTGAGTTTTAAATAATGCAACACCAAAATTTAAGTGGTTTTACTTATTTTGATCATGTTTACAATCAAAAGGTTGAAACTTTATACACATTTCCTATATTTTTTGAGTTTCAAATAATACAACACAAAAAACTTAAGTAATTTTTCTTGTTTTGAGCATGTTTAGAATAGAAAGATTCTAACTTTTTGGGCATTTTCTATAACTTTTGAGTTTTGAATAATGCAAAACTAAAAAATAAGTGATTTTACTCCTTTTGATCATGTTTAAAATAAAAAGATTCAAACTTATGCATGTTTTCTATAATTTTTTAGTTTTGAATAATGTGACACCAAAACCTAGGTAGTTTTACTCATTTTGAGCATGTTTAGAATCAAAACATTCAAATTTTAAGAGCATTTTTTATAATTTTGTAGTTTTGAATGATTCAACTCTAGAACATAGGTAGTTTTACTCATTTCAAGCATGTTTACAATCAAAAAATTCAAACTTTATGCACGTTTCCTTTAATTTCTAAGTTTTAAATAATGCAACACCAAAACTTTATGTTATTTTACTTGTTTCGAGCATGTTTACAAGCAAAATATTTAAAATTTATGCATGTTCCTTGTAAGTTTTGGGTTTTGAATAATACAACACCAAAACATAATTGGTTTTACTCTATTCAAGAATGTTTACAATCAAAAGATTCAAAATTTATGTGTGTTCCTTATAATGTTTGAGTTTTGAATAATGTAACTCCAAGGTAGTTTTACTCATTTTGAGCATATTTAGAATCAAAATACCTAAAATTTATGTATGTTTCTTATAATTTTTGAGTTTTGAATAATCCAACACCAAAAATTAGGCATTTTTACTCCATTTGAACATGTTTACAATCAAAAGATTTAAACTTTATGTGCATTTACTATAATTTTTGAGTTTTGAATAATGTAATGCTAAAACTTATGTGGTTTTACTATTTTTTTAACATTTTTAGAATTAAAAGATTCAAACTTTATACAATTTTCCTATAATTTTTGAGTTTTGAATAATACAACACCAAAACTTAAGCAGTTTTACTCATTTCAAGCATATTTACAATCAAAAGATTCAAAATTTATACATGTTACCTATATTTTTTGCATTTTAAATAATGTAACACTAAAACTTACATAGTTTTACTCATTTTGAGCATGCTTACAATCAACTAATTCATCTTTATATGTATTTCTAATATTTTTTTAGTTTTTAATAATGTAAGACCAAAAGTTAAGGCAATTTTACTTGTTTTGAGCATGTTCACAATCAAAATATTCAAACTTCATGTGTATTTGCTATAATTTTTGAGTTTTGAATAATGCAACATCAAAACTTAGGTAGATTTTTACTCATTTTGAGCATGTTTACAATCAAAATATTCAAACTTCATGCAGTTTTCTTTATAATTTTTGATTTTAGAATAATGCAAAATAAAAACCTAGGTGGTTTTACTCATTTCAAGCATATTTACAATCAAAAGATTCAGAATTTATGTGTATTTCTTATAATTTTTGTGTTTTTAATAATGCAACACCAAAAGCTAGGTGCTTTTACTTGTTTTAAACATGTTCACAATCAAAATATTTAAATTTTATATGCATTTTATATATTTTTTGAATTTTGAATATTGAAACAACTAAACTTTGGTAGTTTTACTCATTTTGAACATGTTTATAATCAAAATATTCAAACTTTATGCATGTATCCTACCATTTTTGAGTTTTGAATAATGCAACACTAAGACTTAGGTAGTTTTACTTATTTCTGGGATGCTTAGGGTTAAAACATTCAAACTTTTTGCACATTTTATATGCATGTTTATATTCAAAAGATTCAAACTTTATATGCATTTCCTATAATGTTTGAATTTTGAATAATGCAACATCAAAACTTAGGCAACTTTACTCATTTTGAGCATGTTTATGATTAAAATTTTCAAACTTTATGCATGTTTCCTATAATATTTTAGTTTTGAATAATAAAACACCAAAACTTAGGTGGTTTTAATAATTTTGAGAATGTTTAAAGTCAAAATATTCAAACTTTGTGTGTTTCTTATAATTTTTAAATTTTTAATAATGAAATATAAAAACTTAAGAAATTTTCCTCATTTCAAGCATGTTTACAGTGAAAAGATTCAAACTTTATGCATTATTCCTATAATTTATGAGTTTTGAATAATGCAACAGCTAAAGTTAGGTATTTTTACTCATTTTGAGCTTGTTTACATTCAAAAGATTCAAACTTTATGAGTGTTTCCTATAATTTTTGAGTTTTTAATAATATAACACCAAAACCTAGGTGGTTTTATTTATTTTGAGCATGTTTACAATCAAAAGATTCAAATTTTATGTGTGTTTCCTATAATTTTTTTGTTTTGAATAATTCAACATAACATTTTTCCTCATTTCAACTATATTTACAATCAAAAGATTGCAACTTTACGTATGTTTTCTATAATTTTTGAGTTTTGAATAATGCAACACCAAAACTTAGGCAATTTTAATCATTTTGAGCATGTTTACAATCAAAAGATTCAAACTTTATATGATAGGACCAAAGTTTCTCAAAGTTCTGACACAACTTGTCAGATTTAAGAGCACACATGATTACCAATGTATAAGCAACTTAAACATGCGGAAATACCAGAAGAACAAATAACTATCAATGAGAAATAACACAAAAACTGAGAGGCAACACATAATTGTATTCAACTCATTACAATAAAGAGATCACACTCTTCTCCACCTCTACAAGGCCTTCCACACCTCAAGGGCGCCAAGTAATCTTCCCACCTAAGTAATCTTCTCTCATAGGTCTCAACTAACAACTTACACAAGCTGTTGTTCACCTCATTATACATCTGGTACAACCGAGTACGAACCGGTACTCCAAGTAGATCTAACCATGATCCTGCTCCTGATGTGTTGCTATCACCTTGGACCCTGGCCAACCCGCTGATCTCTGTCTGACCCTCGCATTCACACATCTCCCTGCATACCAACCTGATCGTACTTATCACATGTAGATCTCCTCCATGACCCTGCAACTCCTTGCATATCAAACCTGATCTTACATACATGGGGAATCCTACTTGATTCCACCATGGGAAGAACTCTCCAAGCTCCACACTTGGGTTCTACAAGTTCTACACTTAACAATACAGCCCATGAGTCTATTATATAGATCTCATGCATACACTAAATTAGACGGGCGGCTCAAAGACTCGAACTGGCCTTTATCATGCAAACTCTGTGTTCACTTAACTGACTGTTCGTCAACAGCAGTTCTGACCGCTACAAGTGACCGACATCGGTCCCTGCCTTCCTGGAGGTGACCGATGCTGGCCGGTCTCCTGCTGATGCCGATTTCCTCTGCGCTTCCCTTGACCGATGTCTGTTGTAGCTTGTCGACGCCGGTGACTGCCAAGCTGTGAAAAACCTCCTCCTTCTGTTTGCAACAAGGTGAAGCTTTTAGCTCCACACCCTAACAATCTCCCACTTGGAGATAAAGAGCTACACCTATACCCATACCAGTACTCTATCTAATCTGTATCCTAGCTTGTATTCCTCTTCAAGCTCCCACTCGAAGACAACCCACCACACTCCCTGTGGTGCTACACCCATGCCTGAATTTCTCCATTCTTCTGCCTTGCTATACTCCCACTCAAACAACAACCCCTGTGAGTAACCTGTAATCAACAACACTTAACAGATCTGAACCCCTGTTAGTCAAGCTTGCTCTAAGAACGTCCAACCTCACTCTGATACCATTTGACAAGATTGGTATCAACCTGGTCCACCTGCTCAACCTGCTCTGATACCATTTGATAAGACCAAAGTTTTCCAAAGTTCTGACACAACTTGTCAGATTTAAGAGCACACATGATTACCAATGTATAAGCAACTTAAACATGCAGAAATACCAGAAGAACAAATAACTATCAATGAGAAATAACACAAAAACTGAGAGGCAACACATAATTGTATTCAACTCATTACAAAGGAAATTACAATAAAGAGATCACACTCTTCTCCACCTCTACAAGGCCTTCCACACCTCAAGGGTTCCAAGTAATCTTCCCACCTGAGTAATCTTCTCTCATAGGTCTCAACTAACAACTTACACAAGCTATTGTTCACCTCATTATACATCCGGTACAACCGAGTACGAACCGATACTCCAAGTAGATCTAACCATGATCCTGCTCCTGATGTATTGCTATCACCTTAGACCCTGGCCAACCCGCCGATCTCTGTCTGACCCTCGCATTCACACATCTCCCTGCAAACCAACCTGATCGTACTTATCACATGTAGATCTCCTCCATGACCCTGCAACTCCCTGCATATCAAACCTGATCTTACATACATGGGGAATCCTACTTGATTCCACCATCGGAAGAACTCTCCAAGCTCCACACTTGGGTTCTACAAGTTCTACACTTAACAATATAACCCATGAGTCTATTATATAGATCTCATGCATACACTAAATTAGACGGGTGGCTCAAAGACTCGAACTGGCCTTTATCATGCAAACTCTGCGTTCACTTAACTGACTGTTCGTCAATAGTAGTTCTGACCGCTACAGGTGACCGACGTCGGTCCCTGCCTTCCTGGAGGTGACCGATGCCGGCCGATCTCCTGTCGATGCCAGTTTCCTCTGCGCTTCCCCTGACCGACGTCAGTTGTAGCCTGCCGATGCCGGTGACTGCCAAGCTGTGAAAAACCTCCTCCTTCTGTTTGCAACAAGGTGAAGCTTTTAGCTCCACACCCTAACAATCTCCCACTTGGAGATAAAGAGATACACTTGTACCGATACTAGTACTCTATCTAATCTATATCCTGGATTGTATTCCTCTTCAAGCTCCCACTCGAAGACAACCCACCACACTCCCTGTGGTGCTACACCTGTGCCTGAATTTCTCCATTCTTCTACCTTGCTATACTCCCACTCAAACAACAACCCCTGTGAGTAACCTATAATCAACAACACTTAACAGATATGAACCCCTGTTAGTCAAGCTCGCTCTGAGAACGTCCAACCTCGCTTTGATACCATTTGACAAGATTGGTATCAACCTGGTCCACCTGCTCAACCTGCTCTGATACCATTTGATAGGACCAAAATTTCTCAAAGTTCTGACACAACTTGTCAGATTTAAGAGCACACATGATTACCAATGTATAAGCAACTTAAACATGTAGAAATACTAGAAGAACAAATAACTATCAATGAGAAATAACACAGAAACTGAGAGGCAACAGATAATTGTATTCAACTCATTACAAAGGAAATTACAATAAAGAGATCACACTCTTCTCCACCTCTACAAGGCCTTCCACACCTCAAGGGCTCCAAGTAATATTCCCACCTAAGTAATCTTCTCTCATAGGTCTAAACTAACAACTTACACAGGCTGTTGTTCACCTCATTGTACATCCGGTACAACCGAGTATGAACCGGTACTCCAAGTAGATCTAACCATGATCCTGCTCCTGATGTATTGCTGTCACCTTGGACCCTGGCCAACCCGCCGATCTCTGTCTGACCCTCGCATTCACACATCTCCCTGCAGACCAACCTGATCTTACTTATCACATGTAGATCTCCTCCATGACCCTGCAACTCCCTGCATATCAAACCTGATCTTACATACATGGGGAATCCTACTTGATTCCACCATGGGAAGAACTCTCCAAGCTCCACACTTGGGTTCTACAAGTTCTACACTTAACAATACAGCCCATGAGTCTATTATATAGATCTCATGCATACACTAAATTAGACGGGCGACTCAAAGACTCAAACTGGCCTTTATCATGTAAACTCCGCGTTCACTTAACTGACTGTTCGTCAACAGCAGTTCTGACCGCTACAGGTGATCGACGTCGGTCCCTGCCTTCCTAGAGGTGACCGACGCCGACCGATCTCCTGCCAATGCCAGTTTCCTCTGCGCTTCCCCTGACCGATGTCGGTTGTAGCCTGCCGACGCCGGTGACTGCCAAGCTGTGAAAAACCTCCTTCTCTGTTTGCAACAAGGTGAAGCTTTTAGCTCCACACCCTAACATTATATGTATTTCCTATAAATTTTGAGTTTTAAATAATGTAACACCAAAACTTAAGTGGTTTTACTTAATTTATGTGTGTTTACAATCAAAAGAATGAAATTTTATGTGTGTTTCCTATAATTTTTGTGTTTTGAATAATTCAACAAAATAATTTAGGTGGTTTTACTCATTTCAAGCATGTTTACAATCAAAATATTTAAATTCTATGCATGTTACCTATAAATTTTGAGTTTTAAATAATGCAACACCAAAAATTTGGAATTTTATTCATTTGGAGCATGTTTACAATCCAATGATTCAAATTTTATGTGTGTTTTCTATAATTTTTGAGTTTTAAATAATGCAACACCAAAAGTTATGCAATTTTACTTGTTTCAAGCAAGTTTACAATCAAAAGATTCAAAGTTTATGCATGTTTCCTATATTTTTTGAGTTTTGAATAATACAAATCCTAAACTTATACAGTTTTACTCATTTCAAGTATGTTTACAATCAAAAGATTCAAACTATATGTGTGTTTCCTATAATTTTTGAGTTTTGAATAATTCAACACCAAAAATTAGGTGGTTTTACTTATTTTGAACATGTTTACAATCAAAAAATTCAAATATTATGCATGTTTCCTATAATGTTTGAGTTTTAAATAATGAAACAACAAAAGTTAAGCAGTTTTATTTGTTTTGAGCATGTTTGCAATCGAAAGATTCAAATTTTATGTACATTTCCAATAATTTTTGAGTTTAAAATAATGTAAGACCAAAACTAAGGTAGTTTTACTCATTTCAAGCATGTTTACAATCAAAATATTCAAACTTTATGCGTGTTTCCTATAATTTTGAGTTTCAAATAATGTAACTCTAAAACATAGTCAATTTTACTCATTTTGAACATGTTTACAATCAAAATATTCATACTTTATGTGAGTTTCCTATAATTTTTGAATTTTCTATAATGTAACACCAAAACCTAAATGGTTTTACTCATTTTGAGCATGTTTACAACCAAAATATTCAAACTTTATGTGCATTTCCTATAATTTTTGAGATTTGAAGAATACAACACTAAAACATATGTAGTTTTACTCATTTCAAGCATGTTTAGAATCAAAAGATTCAAACTTTATTTTCTTTTCCTATAATTTTTGAGTTTTTAGTAATGCAACAATAAAACTTAGACATTTTTACTCATTTTGAGCATGTTTACAGTCAAAAGATTCAAACCTTATGCATGTTTACTATAATTTTTAAGTTTTGAATAATGTAACACCAAAACTTAAGAAGTCTTAGTCATTTCTAGCATGCTTATAATCAAAAGATTCAACCTTTATGCATGTTTGCTATAATTTTTAAATTTTGAATAATGTAACACCAAACCTTAAGAAATTTTAGTCATTTTGATCATGTTTAGAATCAAAATATTTAACCTTTATTCACATTACATATAATTTTTGAGTTTTGATTAATGAAACACCAAAACCTAAATGGTTTTACATGTTTTAAATATTTTTAGAATCAAAACATTTATTGTTTATACACATTTCTAATTTTTTTTGAGTTTTAAATAATGTAACACCAAAAATCAAATGGTTTTACTCATTTTGAGCATGTTTACAATCAAAAGATTCAAACTTTATGTGGGATTCCTATTTTTTTGAGTTTTTTTCTAATGTAACACTAAAACTTACATGATTTTACTTGTCTTGAGCATGTTTACAATCAGAAGTTTCAATATTTATGTTGGTTTCCTATAATTTTTTTGTTTTTTTATAATGCAACACAAAATTTTAAGCTGTTTTACTCGATTCCAGCATGTTTACAATCAAAATATTCAAAATTAATATGCATTTCCTATAATTTTAAAGTTTTAAATAATGCAACACCAAACTTAGGCAATTTTACTCATTTTAACCATGTTTAGAATCAAAGATTCAAAATTTATGCACATTTTTGATAATTTTTGAGTTTTCAATAATGTAACACCAAAACTCAGGTGGTTATAATCATTTCCAACATGTTTAAAATCAAAATTTTAAACTTTTTGTAGGTTTCCTATAATTTTTATGTTCTGAATAATGTAACACAAAAATTTAGTTAGTTTACTCATTTTAAGCATGTTTATAGTCAAAAGATTCAAAATTTATCTATGTTTCCTATAGTCAAAAGATTCAAACATAGGTAATTTTTCTCATTTTGAGCATGATTACAGTTGAAGGATTCAAACTTTATGCACATTTCAAATTATTCAAAATTTATGTGTCTTTCATATAATTTTTGAGTTTTGAATAATAAAAAACTAAAATATTGGTACTTTTATTAATTTCGAGCATGTTTACAATCAAATGATTCAAGATTTATTTGTGTTTCCCATAATTTTTGAGTTTTCAATAATACGACATGAAAAATTAGGTGGTTTTACTCATTTTAATCATGTTTACAATCAAAAGACTCAAACTTTATGCATATTTCCAATAATTTTCCAGTTTTGAAGAATGCAACAATAAAACATAAGTAGTTTTACTCATTTTGATAATGCTTAAAATCAAAAGATTCAAACTTTATATGGGTTTCTTATAATTTTTGAGTTTTGAATAATGTAACACCAAATCTTAGGAGGTTTTATTCATTTTGAGCATGTCTAGAATCAAAATATTCAAAATTTATGTGGGTTTTCTATAATTTTTAAGTTTTGAACAATGCAACACCAAAATTAAAGTGGTTTTACTCATCTCAATCATGTTTATAATCAAAATATTCAAACTTTATGCAGGTTTCCTATAATTTTTGAGTTTTGAACTATACAACACTAAAACATAAGTAGTTTTATTCATTTTGAGCATGTTTACAATCAAAAGATTTAATATTTATGAGCATTTTCCATATTTTTTTAGTTTTGAATAATGAAACACCAAAACTTATGTGGTTTTAATCATTTCAATCCTATTTACAATCAAAAGATTCAAACATTATTCATATTTTCTATAATTTATTAGTTTTGAATAATTGAACACCAAAACATATGTAGTTTTACTAATTTTGAGCATGTTTACATCCAAAAGATGAAAATTTTATGTGGTTTTCCTATAATTTTTGAGTTTTTTCTAATACAACACCAAAACTTATGTGGCTTTACTTGTTTCATGTATGTTTACAATCAAAAGATTCAAATTTTATGTGGGTTTCCTATAATTTTTGAATTATGTATAATGTAACACAAAATCTTGGGCAGTTTTACTTGATTCCAACATGTTTACAATCAAAAGATTTAAACTTAATATGCATTTCATATAATTTTTTAGTTTTGAACAATGCAACATGAAAACATAGGTGGTTTTATTCATTTTGAGCATGTTTAGAATAAAATATTCAAACTTTATGCATGTTTCCTATAATTTTTGAGTTTTCGATAATGTAACACCAAAACATAAGCAATTTTAATCATTTGAGTATGCTTAGAATCAAAAGATTCAAACTTTATGCAGGTTTATTATAATTTTTGAGTTTTGAATAATACAACACCAAAACATAGGTGGTTTTACTCATTTCAAACATGTTTATAGTTAAAAAATTCAAATTTATGCATGTTTCTTATAATTTTTGAGTTTTGAATAATGAAACATGAAAACTTAGGCAATTTTACTCATTTTGAGCATGATTATAGTCAAAATATTCAAACTTATGCACATTTCCTATAGTTTTAAAGTTTTGTATAATGGTCCAAGACTTAGGTGGTTTTACTCATTTCCATCATGTTTACAATTAAAAGATTCAAACCCTATGCATATTTCATATTATTTTTGAGTTTTAAATAATGCAACACCAAAATAGGTAGTTTTACTCATTTCAACCATGGTTAAAATCAAAAAATTAAAATTTTATGCAGGTTTTTTATAATTTTTTAGTTTTCAATAATGCAACACTAAATCTTAGGAGGTTTTACTCATTTTAAGCATGTTTAGAATCAAAATATTCAAACTTTATATGTGTTTCCTATAATTTTTAAATTTTAAACAATGCAACACCAGAATTAATGTGGTTTTACTCATCTCAAGCATGTTTAAAATTTAAAGATTCAAACTTTATGATTGTTTCCTATAATTTTTGTGTTTTGTATATTGCAAATCCAAAACTTAGGCATTTTTACTCATTTTGAGCATGTTTACAATCAAATTATTCAAAATTTATACACTTTTCATATAATTTTTGAGTTTTGAATAGTACAACACCAAAACATAGGTAGTTTTACTCATTTTGAGCATGTTTACAATTAAAAGATTCAAGATTTATGGACATTTCCCATAATTTTTGAGTAATAAATAATACAACACCAAAACATAGGTGGTTTTACTCATTTTAACCATATTTACAATAAAAAATTCAAACTTTATGCATATTTCCTACAATTTTTTAGTTTTGAATAATGTAACACCAAAACATAGGTAGTTTTACTCTTGTTGAGCATGTTTACATTCAAAAGATTCAAACCATTATGTGGGTTTCCTATAATTTTTAAATTTTTCCTAATACAACACCAAAACTTATGCTGCTTTACTTGTTTCAACCATGTTTACAATCAAAAGTTTCAAACTTTATGTGGGTTTCTTATAATTTTTGAGTTTTGTATAATGTAACACAAAATTTTAGGTAGTTTTACTCGATTCCAGCATGTTTACAATCAAAATATTTAAACTTAATATGTGTTTCCTATAATTTTTTAGTTTTGAATAATACAACACCAAAACTTAGGTGGTTTTACTCATTTTGAGCATGTTTAGATTCAAATATTTAAACTTTATGTATATTTCCTATAATTTTTGCGTTTTCAATAATGCAACAGCAAAACTTAGGCAGTTTTAATCATTTTGAGCATGTTTAGAATCAAAAGATTCAAACTATATGTAGTTTTCCTATAATTTTTGAGTTTTGAATAATACAACACCAAAACTTAAGAGGTTTTACTCATTTCAATCATGTTTATAGTCAAAATATTTAAAATTTATGCATGTTTCCTATAATTTTTGAGTTTTGAATAGTACACCACCAAAAATTAAACAATATTTAATTATTTTGAGTATTATTACAGTCAAAAGATTCAAACTTTATGCACATTTCTTACAAATTTTGAGTTTTGTATAATACAACTCCAAAACATAGGTGGTTTTACTCATTTTGAGCATGTTTACAATCAAATGATTCAAAATTTATGCACCTTTCATATAATTTTTGAGTTTTGAATAATAAAACATCAAAACATAGGTAGTGTTACTCATTTCAAGCATGTTTACACCCAAAAGATTCAAGCTTTATGCATATTTTCCATAATTTTTGAGTTTTGAATAATGAAACACGAAAAACTTAGGTAGTTTTACTCATATCAAACATATTTGCAATCAAAATATTCATATTTTAGGTATATTTCCTATAATTTTTTAGTTTCAAATAATGCAACACCACACATAAGTAGTTTTACACTTTTTAACCATGCTTAGAATCAAAAAAATAAAACTTTATGGGGGCTTCCTATAATTTTTGAGTTTTAAATAATGCAACACAAAATCTTAAGAGGTTTAATCATTTTTATCATGTTTAGAATCAAAATATTCAAACTTTATGTGGGGTTCCTATAATTTTGAAGTTTTGAACAATGCAACACTAAAAGTAAAGCAATTTTACTCATCTTGAGCATGCTTAGCATTAAAAAATTCAAACTTTATATGAAATTTTTTTGAGTTTTGAAAAATACAACACCAAAACATAGGTATTTTTACTTGTTTTGAACATTTTTACAATCAAAATATTCAAAATTTATGTGCATTTCCTATAATTTTTGAGTTTTGAAGATTGTAAAATAAAAACATAGGCAATTTTGCTCATTTTGACCATGTTTAGAATCAAAAGATTCAAAATTTATGTGTGCTTATTATAATTTTTAAGTTTTTAATAATGTAACACCAAAACATAGGCAGTTTTACTTCATTTTGAGCATGTTTACAATCAAAAGATTCAAGCTTTATGTATATTTTCCATAATGTTTGAGTTTTGAATTATGCAACCCCAAAACTTAGATGATTTTACTCATTTTAATCATGTTTACAATCAAAATATTCAAACTTTATGCACATTTCCTATAATTTTTGAGTTTTGAATAATACAATACCAAAACATAGGTAATTTGACTCATTTTGACCATACTTAGAATCAAAAGATTAAAAGTTTATGAAGGCTTCCTATAATTTTTGAGTTTTGAATAATGCAACACCAAATATTAGGAGGTTTTACTCATTTTGAGCATTTTAGAATCAAAATATTCAAAATTTATGTGTGTTTCTTATAATTTTTATGTTTTGAACAATGCAACACCCAAATTAAAATAGTTTTATTCATCTCGATCATGTTTAGAATCTAACTTTATGTAGGTTTCATATAATTTTTGAGTTTTAAATAATGTAACACCGAAATTTAAGTAGTTTTAGTCATTTCTAGCATGTTTAGAGTCAAAATATTTAAACTTTATGTGTGTTTTCTATAATTTTTGAGTTTTGAATAATGTAACACTAAAAATTAAGTGGTTTTACTCATTTTGAGCATGTTTACAATAAAAGATTCAAACTTTTTTCATGTTTACCATAATTTTTGTTCATTGAATAATGTAACACCAAAACATAGGTGGTTTTACTCATTTTGAACATGTTCACAATCAAAATATCCAAAATTTATGCATATTTCCTGTAATTTTTTAGTTTTGAATAATGCAACACCAGAACATAGGTAAGTTTACTTGTTTGAAGCATGTTTACAATTAAAATATTTAATTTTTATGCATGTTTCCTATAATTTTTAAGTTTTCAATATTGCAACAACAAAACTAAAGTAATTTTACTCATTTTTAGCATTGTTTACAATCAAAATATTAAATATTTATGCACGTTTTCTATAACTTTTGAGTGTTCAATAATGTAACACCAAAACATAGGGAGTTTTACTTATTTTGAGCATGTTTAAAATTAAAATATTTAAAATTTATGCAAATTTTCTATAATTTTTAAGTTGTGAGCAACGCAAAACCAAAACCGAAGCATGTTTATGTGTTTTGAGCATGTTTCAAATACAAAGTTTAAAATTTTGTGTGCATTTCCTATAATTTATGAATTTTAAATAATGCAACAACAAAACTTAAGAGGTTTTACGTGTTTCAAGAATGTTTACAATCAAAATATTCAAACTTTACATGCAAATCCTATAATTTTTGAGTTTTGAATAATGCAACACCAAAATTTAGGTAGTTTTACACATTTGAAGTATGTTTAGAATCAAAAGATTCAAACTTTGTGTGTTTCCTATCATTTTTGAATTTTGAATAAAACAACACCAAAACATAGGTAATTTTACTCATTTTGAACATGTTTACAATCAAAAGATTTGAATTTTATGTATGTTTGCTATAGTTTTTGAGTTTTAGAGAATACAACACCAAAACTTGTGTAGTTTTACTCATTTCAAAGATGCTTATAGTAAAAACATTGAAACATTTTGCATGTTTCCTATAATTTTTGAGTTTTGAATAATGTAACACAAAAACGTAGGCAGTTTCACTTATTTTGAGCATATTTTTAGTCAAAATATTTAAAATTTATGTGCATTTCCTATAAATTTTTTAGTTTTGAATAATGCAACATCAAAACTTAGGTGGTTTTACTCATTTTGAGCATCTTTATAATCAAAAGATTCAAAATTTATGCACGTTTTCTATAATTTTTTAGTATAAAATAATTTAATACCAAAACTAAGGTAATTTTACTCATTTCAAGCATGTTTATAATCAAAAGATTCAAACTTTATGCATCTTTCCTATAATTTTTGAGTTTTGAATAATGTAACATGAAAAATTTGATGGTTTTATTTATTTTGAGCAAGTTTACAATAAAAAAATCAAGTTTTATGTGTGTTCCTATAATTTTTTAGTTTTAAATAATGCAACACCAAAACTTAAGCACACTTATATGTTTTGAGCATGTTTAGAATAGAAAGATTCAATTTTTATGTGCATTTCCTATAATTTATAAATTTTAAATAATGCAACACCAAAAATTAACTAGTTTACTTGTTTCAAGAATGTTTACAATCAAAAGATTTAAACTTTATACATATTTCTTATAATTTTTGAGTTTTGAATAATGCAACACCAAATTTTAGGTAGTTTTAATAATTTAAAACATGTTTACAGTCAAAAGATTCAAACTTTATGCACATGTCCTATGATTTTTGAATTTTGAATAATGCAACATGAAAACTTAGGTAGTTTTTTCTCATTTTGAACATGTTTATAATCAAAAGATTTAAACTTTATACATGTTTCCTATAATTTTTGAGTTTTGAATAATGCAACACTAAAACTTAGGAAGTTTTACACATTTTGAGAATGCTTACAGTTAAAGCATTTGAACTTTTTGCATGTTTCTTATAATTTTTGAGTTTTGAATAATACAACACCAAAACTTAGACAATTTTACTTGTTTTGAGCATGTTTATAGTCAAAAGATTCAAACTTTGTGTCTTTCCTATAATGTTTTAGTTTTGAATAATGCAACACCAAAACATAGGTTATTTTAGTCATTTTGAGTATGTTTACAATCAAAAGATTCAAATTTTATTCAAGTTTCCTATAATTTATCAATATCAAATAATGTAAGACCAAAACTAAGGCAATGTTACTAATTTTGAGCATGTTTATAGTAAAAATATTTAAAATTATGCATTTTTCCTATAAATTTTTGAGTTTTGAATAATGCAACACTAAAATTTTGGCAGTTTTACTCACTTTGAGCATGTTTACAATCAAAAGATTAAAATTTTATGTGTTTTTCCTATTATGTTTGAGTTTTGAATAATGCAACGTCAAAACTTAGGTAATTTTATTTGTTTTGACCATTTCTACAATCAAAAGATTTAAGCTTTATGTGTTTTCCTGTCATTTTTGAGTTTTAAATAATGCAACTCTAAAATGTATGTAGTTTTACTCATTTTGAGCATATTTACAGTCAAAAGAAATAAAATTTATGCAGGTTTCTTATAATTTTTGAGTTTTGTATAATGCAAAACCAAAACATAAGAGGTTTCTCTCATTTCAAGCATGTTTACACTTCAAATATTCAAATATTATGCACCTTTTCTATAATTTTTGCATTTTATATAATGCAACACTAAAACTTAAGCAGTTTTACTCATTTTGAGCATGTTTACAATCAAAAAATTTAAAATTTATGTGTTTTTCCTATCATTTTTGAGTTTTGAATAATGTAAAACCAAAATTTAAGTGGTTTTACTCAATTTAAGAATGCTTACAATTAAAAAATTGAAAATTTATATGTGTTTCTTATAATTTTTGAGTTTTGAATAATTCAACTTCAAAACTTAGGCAATTTTACTCATTTCAATTATGTTTACAATCAAAAGATTCAAAATTTATGCATGATTCTAATATTTTTTAAGTTTTTTATAATGAAACTCTAAAAAAATAGGTGTTTTCACATATTTTGAGCATGTTTACAATCAAAATATTCAAGGTTTATGCATGTTTCGGATAATTTTTGAGTTTTGAATGATGCAACACCAAAACTTAGGCATTTTTACTCATTTTAAACAAGTCTACAATCAAAATATTCAAACTTTATGTGCATTTCCAATATTTTTTTAGTTTTCAAGATTGTAACATCAAAACATAGGAGGTTTTACTCATTTTGAGCATATTTAGAATCAAATATTTACACTTTATGTGCATTTTCTGTAATTTTTGAGTTTTGAATAATGCAACACCAAAACTTAGGCCTTTTTATTCATTTTGAGCATGTTTACAATCAAAATATTTAATCTTTATATGTGTTTCCTATAATTTTTGAGTTTTGAAGAATGCAACATCCAAACTTAGGCATTTTTATTCATTTCGAGCATGTTCAAAATCAAAAGATTCAAACTTTATGCACATTTCCTATAATTTTTGAGTTTTGAATAATTCAACACCAAAACTTAGGTGGTTTTACTTGTTTTGAGCATATTTACAATAACAAGATTCAAACATTATGTGTGTTTCCTATAATTTTTTAGTTTTAAATAATACAACAGCAAAACCTAAGTGATTTTACCTTGTTTGAGCATGTTTGCAATCAAAAGATTCATATTTTATGTAGGTTTCTTATAAGTTTTGAGTTAAAAATAATGTAAGACTAAAATTAAGGTAATTTCACTCATTTCAAGTATGCTTGCAATCAAAATATTCAAACTTTATGTGCATTATAATTTTTGAGTTTTAAATAATGCAACTCTAAAACATAGTTAGTTTTACTCATTTTGAGCATGTTTACTATCAAAAGATTCAAACTTTACGTGGGTTTCCTATAATTTTTAAGTTTTGTATAATGTAACTCTAAAACTTAAGAAGTTTTGTTCATTTCAATAATGTTTAAAATCAAAGATTCAACTTTTAATTACATTTCTTATAATTTTTTATTTTTGAATAACGACACCAAAACTTAATTGGTTTTACTCATTTTTAGCATGTTTAAAATCAAAAGCTTCAAACTTTATACATGTTTTCTATAATTTGTAAGATTTAAGTAATGTAACACCAAAAACTAAATGGTTTTACATTTCCAAGCATTTTTAGGATGAAAACATTCAAACTTTATTCATGTTTTATATAATTTTTGAGTTTTGAATAATGCAACATTAAAACTTAAGTGGTTTAATTCATTTTGAGCATGTTTACAATCAAAACATTCAAACTTTATGTGGGTTTCCTTCAATTTCAGAGTTTTTTCTAATGCAATACAAAAACTTAAAAGGTCTTACTTGTTTCGAGCATGTTTATAATCAAAATTTTCAAACTTTATGCGAGTTTCCTACAATTTTTAAGTTTTGTATAATGCAACACAAAATCTTAGGTGGGTTTACTCAATTCAATCATGTTTATGATCAAAATATTCAAATTTAATATGCATTTCCTATAATTTTTGAGTTTTGAATAAATAAAGCAACACCAAAACTTAAGTAGTTTTACTCGTTTTAAGCATGTTTAGAATAAAAGATTCAAATTTTATGCTCATTTCCTATAATTTTTGAGCTTTCAATAATGTAACACCAAAACTTAAGCAATTTTAGTCATTTTGAGCATATTTAGAATCAAAATATTCAAACTTTATGTAAGTTTCCTATAATTTTTGTGTTTTGAATAATACAACACCAAAACATAGATAGTTTTAATCATTTCAAGATTGTTTATAGTCAATAAATTCAAACTTTATGTGTGTTTCTTAAAATTTTTGACTTTTGAAAAATGCAACAGTAAAACCTAAGCAATTTTACTCATTTTGGGCATGACTACAGTCAAAAGATTCAAACTTTATGTAGATTTCTACTAAATTTTGAGTTTTTTATAATGTAACTCCAAAACTTTAGTGGTTTTACTCATTTGAAGCATGTTTACAATAATATGATTCAAAATTTATGCACCTTTCATATAATTTTTTGAGTTTTGAATAATACAACACTAAAACATAGGTACTTTTACTCATTTCAAGCATGTTTACAATCAAAAGATTCAAGATCTATGTGAATTTCCCATAATTTTGGAGTTTTGAATAATGAAACATCAAAACTTAGGTAGTTTTAGTTGCTTAAAAGATGTTTACAATCAAAAGATTCAAACTTTATGCATATTTCTTATAATTTTTGAGTTTTAAATAATGCAACACCAAAACATATGTAGTTTTACTTGTTTCAACCATGCTTAGAATTAAAAAAATAAAACTTTATGTGGGTTTCCTATAATTTTTGAGTTTTGAATAATGCAACTCCAAATTTTAGGAGATTTTAATAATTTCGAGCATGTTTAGAATAAAAATATTCAAACTTTATGTGGGTTTCCCATAATTTTTATGTTTTGAACAACACAACACAAAAATTAAAGTGGTCTTACTTGTCTCAAGCATGTTTAGAATCAAAAGATGTAAAATTTATGTAGGTTTCCTATAATTTTTGAGTTTTGAATACTGTAACACCAAAACTTAAGTAGTTTTAGTCATTTTAAGCATGTTTAGAATCAAAAAATTCAAACTTTATGTGTGTTTATTATAATTTTTTAGTTTGGAATAATGCAACACCAAAACATAAATGGTTTTACTCATTTTGAGCATGTTTACAATCAAATGATACAAAATTTATGTTTGTTTCATATAATTTTTGAGTTTTGAATAATGCAACACCAAAACTTAGGTGGTTTTACTCATTTCAAGCATGTGTACAATTAAAAGATTCAAACTTTATGTGTTTCCTATATTTTTTGAGTTTTGAATAATGCAACACCAAAACTTAGGTAGGTTTATTAGTTTGGAGCATGTTTACAATTGAAATATTAAATTTTTATGCTTTTTTCCTATAATTTATGAGTTTTGAATAATGCAACATGAAAACTAAGGCAATTTTACTAAAAGATTAAATCTTCATGCATGTTTCTAATAATTTTTGAGTTTTGAATAATGTAACACCAAAACATAGGGATTTTAACTCATTTCAAGCATGTTTACAATAAAAAGATTTAAACTTTATGCACATTTTCTATATATTTTGAGTTTTGAATAATGTAAAACAAAAACCTAAGCATGTTTATGAGTTTCAAGGATGTTTAGAATAGAAAGATTCAAATTTTATATGCATTTCTTATACTTTATGAGTTTTGAATAAAGCAACACCAAAACTTAAGTGATTTTACATTTTTTGAGAATGGTTCCAATCAAAATATTCAAATTTTATGTGCAATTCCTATAATTTTTGTATTTTGAATAACGTAACACCAAAACTTATGTAGTTTTACTCATTTCCAACATTTTTACAATCAAAAGACTCAAACTTTATTGTGTTTCCTATAATTTTTGAATTTCAAATAATGCAACACCAAAACATAGGCAATTTTACTCATTTTGAATGTGTTTACAATGAAAATATTTGAACTTTATACACATTTCCTATAATTTTTGAGTTTTGAATAATACAACACCAAAACTTAGGTAGTTTTACTCATTTCAAGGATGCTTACTATCAAAACATTCAACGTTTCCTATCATTGTTGAGTTTTGAATAATGTAACACCAAAAATTAGGTAGTTTTACTCATTTTGAGCATATTTATATTCAAAATATTCAAACTTTATGTGTTTTTCTTATAATTTTTGAGTTTTGAATAATGCAACACCAAAACCTAGGTAGTTTTACTCATTTTAAGTGTGCTTACAGTAAAAGGATTCAAATTTTATACACATTTCCTACAAGTTTGAGTATAAAATAATGTTAAACCAAAACTAAGCTAATTTTACTCATTTTGAGCATGTTTATAATCAAAAGATTCAAACTTTATGAGTGTTTCCTATATTTTTTGAGTTTTGAATAATACAACACTAAAACTTTAGTAGTTTTATATGTTTTGAGCATGTTTACAAATAAAAAATTTAGGCTTTATGTGTATTTTTTGTTATTTTTGAGTTTTGAATAATGTAACTCCAAAACATAGGTGGTTTTTCTTGTTTTGAACATTTTTACAATCAAAATATTCAAAATTTATGTGGATTTCCTATAATTTTTGAGTTTTATACAATGTAACAACCAAACTTAGGTGGTTTTACTCATTTAGAGCATGTTTACAATCAAAATATTTAAAAATTATGTGTATTTCCAATAATGTTTGAGTTTAAATAATGCAACACCAAAACTTAAGTGGTTTTACTCATTTTGAGCATGTTCACAGTCAAAATATTTAAACTTTATGCATATTTCTTAAATTTTTTGACTTTTGAATAATGTAACACCAAAACCTAAGTGGTTTTACTTGATTCAAGAATGTTTAGAATACAAATATTCAAATTTTATATGTGTTTTCTATAATTTTTGAGTTTTGAATAATGCAACTCCAACCTTAAGTAGTTTTACACATTTCAAGCATGTTTATAATCAAAAGATTAAAAATTTATGCAGGTTTCCTATAATTTTTGAGTTTTTTTATAATGTAACTCCAAAACTTAGGTGGTTTTACTCATTTTAAGCATGTTTAGAATTAAAATATTCAATCTTTATGCACATTTCTTATAATTTTTGAGTTTTGAATAATGCAACACCAAAACCTAATCATTTTTACTCATTTTGAACATGTTTACAATCAAAATACTCAAAATTTATGTTTGTTTCCTATAATCTTTGAATTTCAAAGATTGCAACATCATAACATAGGTGGTTTAGCCATTTCAAGCATGTTTAGAATCAAAAGATTCAAAATTTATGTCTATTTCTTATCATTTTATAGTTGTGAATAATGCAACACCAAAACTTAGATAGTTTTACTCATTTTGAGCATGTTTTCAATCAAAATATTTCAGTTTTATGCATGTCACCTAAAATTGTTGAGTTTTGAAGAGTGCAACACCAAAATTTAGGTTTTTTTACTCATTTTGAGAATGTTCACAATCAAAAGATTCAAACTTTATGCATCTTTCCTATAATTTTTGAGTTTTAAATAATTCAACACTAAAACTTAGGTGGTTTTACTTTTTTTGAGCATGTTTATAATCAAACGAATCAAATATTATTCATTTTTACTATAATTTTTGAGTTTTAAATAATACAAAACCAAAACATAATTGGTTTTACTCCTTTTGAAAATGTTTGCAATAAAAAGAATCTAACTTTATATATATTTCCTATAATTTTTATGATCAAAATATTCAAACTTTATGTGTTTCATATAATTTTTGAGTTTTGAAGAATGCAACACTAAAAAATAGGTGAGTTTACTCATTTTGAGCATGTTTACAATCAAAATATTTAAAATTTATGCATGTTTCCTATAATTTTTGAGTTTTGAAGAATACAAAACACCAAAACTTAGACATTGTTACTTGTTTCGTGCACATTTACAATCAAAAGATTCAAACTTTATGCATGTTTGCTATAATTTTTATGTTTTGAATAATGTAACACCAAAACTTAAGAAGTTTTAGTTAGTTTGACCATGTTTAGAATCAAAAGATTTAATATTTATGCGTGTTTCTTATAATTTTTGAGATTTAAATAATGTAACACCAAAACATAAATGGTTTTACTCATTTTTAGCATGTTTAAAATTAAAAGATTCAAACTTTATGAATGTTTTCTATAATTTTTGAGATTTGAATAATGCAACACCAAAACTTAAATAGTTCTATGTGTTTTGATCATTTTTAGAATCAAAACATTCAATGTTTATACATATTTCTTAGAATGTTTGAGTTTTCAATAATGTAACAGCAAAACATAAGTGGTTTTACTCATTTAAAGCATGTTTAAAATAAAATGATTCAAACTTTATGCAAGTTTCTTACAATTTTTGACTTTTTTCTAATGCAACACCAAAACTTATTTGGTTTTATTCATTTTGACCATGTTTACAATCAAAAGTTTCCAAATTTATGTGGGTTTACTATAATTTTTATGCTTTTTATAATGTAACACAAAATCTTAGGCAATTTTACTCATTTCTAGCATGTTTACAATCAAAAGATTCAAACTTTATGTATGTTTCCTTTAATTTTTGAGATTAAAATAATAAGACAAAAACTATGGTAGTTTTACTCATTTCAAGCATGTCTAAAATCAAAAGATTCAAAATTTATGCATGTTTCCTATAATTTATGAGTTTTGAATAATGCAACTCCCAAACATAGTTAGTTTTACTCATTTTGAGCATGTTAACAATCAAAAGATTCAAAATTTATGCATGTTTCTTATAATTTTTGATATTTATATAATGTAACACCAAAACTTAAATGGTTTTACTCATTTTGAACATGTTTACAATCAAAATATTCAAAATTTATATGTGTTTCTCATAATTTTGAGTTTTAGAGAATGCAACACCAAACCATAGGTGGTTTTACTCATTTAGAGCATGTTTAGAATCAAAATATTCAAACTCTATGCACGTTCCCTATAAGTTTTGAGTTTTGAATAATGGAAACCTAGAACTTAGGCATTTTTACTCATTTTAAGCATGTTTACAATCAAAATATTCAAATTATAAGTGCATTTCCTATAATTTTTGAGTTTTGAAGAATGCAACACCAAAACTTAGGCATTTTGACTCTTTTTGAGCATGTTTACAATCAAAAAGATTTAAACTTTATGCATGTTTTCTATAATTTTTAAGTTTTGAATAATGTAAAACCTAAACTTAAGAAGTTTTAGTTATTTTGATCATGTTTGGAATCAAAAGATTCAACCTTTATACATGATTCTTATAATTTTTTATTTTTGAATAATGTAACACCAAAATTTAAGTGGTTTTACTCATTTCTAGAATGTTTAAAATCAAAAGATTCAAACTTTATTCATATTTTTTTATAATTTTTGAGATTTTAATAATACAACACCAAAACATAAATGGTTTTATGTCTTTGGAGCATTTTTAGAATCAAAACATTCATTAATTATGCACAATTCTGACAATTTTTGCATTTTGAATAATGCAACTCTAGAACTTAAGTGTATTTACTCATTTCAAGCATCTTTACAACATAAGGATTCAAAATTTATGTGGGTTTCTTACAATTTTTGAGTTTTTTCTAATGCAACACCAAAACTTACACAGTTTTACTTATTTCAAGGATATTTACAATCAAAAGTTTCAAACTTTATGTGGGTTTCCTATAATTTGAGTTTTATATAGTGCAACACAAAATCTTAGGTAGTTTTACTCAATTCCAGCATGTTTACAATCAAATGATTCAAAATTAATATGCATTTCCTATAATTTTTTTAGTTTTGAATAATACAACACCAAAACTTAGGTGGTTTAACTTATTTTGAGCATGTTTAGAGTCAAAGATTGAAACTTTCCATTCATTTCCTATAATTTTTGAGTTTTTAATTATGTGACATAAAAACATAAGTGATTTTATGTGTTTTGAGCTTTTTAAAATATAAATATTCAAACTTTATGTGCATTCCCTATATTTTTGAGTTTTTAATGATGTAACAACAAAACATAGGTAGTTTTATTCATTTTGAGCATGCATGTGATTAAAAGATTCAAACTTTATGTATATTTCCTATAATTTTTGAATTTTGAATAGTACAACACCAAATCTTAGGAGGTTTTACTCATTTTGATCATGTAACACCAAAATTAAAGTGGTTTTACTCATCTCGAGCATGCTTAGAATCAAAAGATTGAAACTCTAGTGGGTTTCCTATATATTTTGAGTTTTGAATAATGTAACACCAAAACTTAAGCAGTCTGAGTCATTTTAATCATTTTTAGAATCAAAAGATTCAAAATTTATGTGTATTTCTTGTAATTTTTGAGTTTTGAATAATGCAACACCAAAACCTAGGTGGTTTTACTCATTTTGAGCATGTTTACAATCAAAAGATTCAAACTTTAAATGTGTTTCCTATAATTTTTGAGTTTTGAATAATGCAACATTAAAACTTAGGCAATTTTACTCATCTTGATTATGATTACAATCAAAAAATTCAAACTTTATCCACATTTCCTATAATTTTTGAGTTTTCAATAATGCAACAACAAAACATAGGTAGGTTAATTATTTTGGAGCATGTTTACAATGAAAATATTAAATTATTATGCATGTTTCCTTTAATTTTTCAGTTTATGCATGTTTCTTATAATTTTTGAGTTTTCAATAATGTAACACCAAAACTTAGGTAATTTTACTCATTTCAATCATGTTTACAATCAAAATATTTAAATTGATGCACATTTATTTTTGAGTTTTGAATAATGCAAAAATAAAACCTAAGCACATTTATGCATTTTGAGCATGTTTAGAATAGAGAAATTCAAATTTTAATTGCATTTCCAATCATTTATGAGTTTTGAATAATGAAACACCAAAACATATGTGTTTTTAATTGTTTTGAGAATGTTTACAGTCAAAAGATTCAAACTTTATGGTTATTTCCTAATTTTTTGAGTTTTGACTAATGCAACACCAAAATTTAGGTAGTTTTACTCATTTTGAACATGTTTACAATAGAAATATTCAAATTTTATGTCCATTCCCTATAATTTTTGAGTTTTGAATAATGCAACACCAAAATTTAGGTAGTTTTACTCATTTTGAACATGTTTACAATGAAAAGATTTAAACTTTATGCACATTTCCTATAATTTTTGAATTTTGAAAAATGTAACACCAAAACTTAGGCAATTTTACTCATTTTGAACATGTTTATAATCAAAATATTCAAACTTTATGCAAGTTTCTTATGATTTTTGAGTTTTGAATAATGCAACACCAAAAATTATGTAATTTTACTCATTTTAAGGATGCTTACAATCAAAACATTCAAATTTTTTGCATGTTTCCTATCATTTTTGAGTTTCAAATAATGCAACAAAAAACTTAAGCAATTTTACTCATTTTGAGCATATTTATAGTCAAGATATTCAAAATTTATGTATGTTTCCAATAAATTTTTAGTTTCGAATGATGCAACACCAAAACTTAGGTAGTTTTACTCATTTCAAGCATGTTTAGATTGAAAAGATTCAAACTTTATGCATGTTTGCTATAATATTTTAGTATAAAACAATGTAAGACCAAAACTGGGCAATTTTACTCATTTTGAGCATGTTTATAATCAAAAGATTCAAAATTTATGAATGTTTCCTATAAGTTTTGAGTTTTGATTAATACAACACTAAAACTTTAGTGGTTTTAGTCATTTTGAGCATGTTGAAAAGATTCAAGCTTTATATGTGTTTCTTAAAAATTTTGAGTTTTGATTTATGCAACTCCAAAACATAGGTGGTTTTACTAATTTTGAACATGTTTACAATCAAAAGATTAAAAATTTATGTGATTTTTATAATTTTTTTTAGTTTTGTATAATGCATTGCCAAAATTTAGGATGTTTTACTCATTGAGAGCATGTTTACAATTAAAAATTGAAGTATTATTTATGCATATTTACTATAATTTTTTAGTCTTAAATAATACAACACCAGAACCTAAGCAGTTTTACTCATTTTGAGCATGTTTACAATCAAAAGACTTAAACTTTATGCATGTTTCCTATAATTCTTTTATTTTTGAATAATGCAACACCAAAACTTAAGTGGTTTTACTTGATTAAAAAATGTTTATATTTAAAATATTAAAACTTTATATGTGTTTCTAATAATTTATGAGTTTTGAATAATGCAACTCCAAAACTTAGGCAATTTTACTCATTTTGAGCTTGTTTACAATCAAAAGATTCAAACTTTATGCATGTTTCCTATAATTTTTGAGTTTTATATAATTCAACTCCAAAACTTAGGTGGTTTTACTCATTTCAAGCATGTTTATAATCAAAATATTCATGTTTAGATTCAAACTTTATGCACATTTCCTATAATTTTTTAGTTTTAAATAATGTAACACCAAAACTTAGACAATTTTACTCATTTAGAACATGTTTACAATAAAAATATTCAAAATTCATGTGTTTTTCCTATAATTTTAAGCTTTGAAAATTGCAACATTTAAAACATAGGTGGTTTTACTCATTTTGAGCATGTTTAGAATCAAAAAATTCAAATTTTATGTATTCTTATAATTTTTTGAGTTTTGAATAATGCAACACCAAAACTTAGGCATTTTTACTCATTTCGAGCATGTTTAGAATCAAAACATTCAAATTTTATGTGTGTTTCCTATAATTTTTGAGGTTTTAAGAATGCAAAACCAAAACTTAGGTATTTTTACTAATTTTGAGCATGTTCACGATCAAAAGATTCAACTTTTATGTATGTTTCCTATAATTTTTGAGTTTTAAATAATGTAACACCAAAACTTTAATGATTTTACTGATTTTGAGCATGTTTCCAACCAGAAAATTCTAACTTTATGTATGTTTCCTATATTTTTTGAGTTTAAAATAATGTAAGAATAAAACTAAGTCAATTTTACTCATTTTGAGCTTGTTTGCAATCAAAAGACTCAAACTTTGTGTTTTTCCTATAGTTTTTGAATTTTGAATAATGCAACTCCAAAACATAGTCAGTTTTACTCATTTTGAGCATGTTTAGAATCAAAAGATTCAAACTTTATGCATGTTTCCTATAATTTTTTAGTTTTAGAATTTAAAGATTCAAAATTTATGTGCATTTTCTATAATTTTTGAGTTTTTTCTAATGTAACATAAAAAATTACATGGTTTTACTTTTTCTTGAGCATTTTTACAATAAAAGATTTCAAACTTTATATGGGTTTTCTATAATTTTTGAGTTTTGTATAATGCAACACAAAATCTTAGGCAGTTTTACTTATTTCAAGCATGTTTACAATTAAAAGATTCAAACTTTATGTATATTTCTTATAATTTTTTAGTTTAAAATAATGTAAGACCAAAACTAAGGTAGTTTTACTCATTTTGAGCATGCTTACAATTAAAATATTTAAACTTTACGTGAATTTCCTATAATTTTTGAGTTTTGAACAATGCAACTCCAAAACATAGTCAGTTTTACTCATTTGGAACATGTTTTCAATCTAAAGATTCAAACTTCATGCGGGTTTCCTTTAATTTTTCAATTTTTCATAAGAACTTAAGTGGTTTTCCTTATTTTGAGCATAATTACAATATATATATTTTTTAATGTGTGTTTCCTATATTTTTTGAGTTTTGAAGAATGTAACACCAAAACATAAGCGGTTTAACTCATTTAGAGCATGTTTAGAATCAAAAGATTCAAAATTTATGCACGTTTCTTATAATATTTTAGTTTTGAATGATGTAACACTAAAACTTAGGCATTTTTACTCATTTTGAGCATGTTTACAATCAAAATATTCAAACTTTATGTACGTTACATATAGTTTTTTAGTTTTAAAGAATACAACACCAAAACTTAGACATTTTTACTCATTTTGAGCATGTTTACAATTAAAAAATTCAAACGTTATGCATGTTTGCTATAATTTTTAAGTTTTAATAATGTAACACTAAAACTTAAAAAGTTTTTTAGTCATTTTGAGCATGTTTAGAATCAAAATATTCAACCTTTATGTGCATTTATTATAATGTTTGAGTTTTGAATAATGCAACACTAAAACTTAAGTGGTTTTACTCATTTTAAGCATGTTTACAATCAAGAGATTTAAAATTTATGTGGGTTTCCTAAAATTGTTTAGTTTTTCTAATGTAACACCCAAACTTACATTGTTTTACAGATTTTGTGCATGTTTACAATCAAAAGCTTCAAAATTTTTGTGGGTTTCCTCTAATTTTTGAATTTTGTATAATGCAACATAAAATTTTAGGTAGTTTAACTCATTTCAAGCATGTTTACAATAAAAATATTCAAACTTTATGTATGTTTCCTATAATTTTTGAGTTTAAAATAATGCAAGACCAAAACTAAGGTAGTTTTACTCATTTTGAGCATGTTTACAATCATAAAATTCAAACTTTATGCATATTTCCTATAATATTTGAGTTTTGAATAAAGTAACTCCAAAACATTATCAATTTCACACATTTTGAGCACATTTAAAATCAAAAGATTCAAATTTTATGTAAGTTTCCTATAATTTTTTAGTTTTGTATAATGTAACATCAAAACTTAAGTCATTTTACTTATGTTGAGCTTGTATACAATCAAAATATTTAAAATTTATTGTATTTCTTTGTAATTTTTGACTTTTAAAGAATGCAACACCAAAACATAGGTGTTTTGACTCATTTTGAGCATGTTTAGAATCAAAAGATTCAAAATTTGTATATGTTTACTATAATTTTTGAGTTTTTAATAATGCAACACAAAAACTTAGGCATTTTTACTCATTTTGAGCATGTTTACAATCAAAATATTCAATCTTTATGCATGTTTGCTATAATTTTTAAGTTTGAATAATGTAACACCAAAACATAAGAAGTTTTAGTCATTTTGAGCATGTTTAGAATCAAAATATTGAAACCTTTATGCATTTTTCTTATAATTTTTAAGTTTTGAATAATGTAACACCAAAACTTATGTAGTTTTAATTGTTTCAAACTTATGCTTAGAATTAAAAGAATCAAACTTTATACGAGTTTCCTATAATTTTTGAATTTTGAATAATCCAACACCAAATCTTATGATGTTTTACTCATTTTAAATATGTTTAGAATCAAAATATTTAAACTTTATGTGGGGTTTCTATAATTTTTAAGTTTTGAACAATGCAACACCAAAATTAAAGTGGTTTCACTCATTTTGAGCATGTTTAGAATCAAAAGATTCAAATTTTATGTGGGGTTCCTATAATTTTTTACTTTTGAATAATGTAAAACCAAAACTTAATCATGTTTATAGTTAAAATATTAAAACTTTATGCGTTTATCCTATAATTCTTTAGTATTAAATAATGTAAGACAAAACCTAAGGCAATTTTACTCATTTCAAGCATGATTATAATCAAAAGAATCAAACATTATGCATGTTTTCTATATTTTTTTAGTTTTGAACAATGCAATAGTAAAAATTTGGTGGTTTTACTCCTTTCAGGCATGTTTACAATCAAAAGATTCAAACTTTATGCATTTTTCCTATAATTTTTGAGTTTTGAATAATGCTACACCAAAACTTAGGCAATTTTATTCATTTTGAGCATGTTTACAATCCAAAAATTCAAGCTTTATGTGTGCTCCCTATTATTTTTGAGTTTTGAAAAGTGTAACTCCAAAATGTAGGTGGTTTTACTCATTTTGAACATGTTTACAATCTAAATATTCAAAATTTATGTGAATTTAGAATACTTTTTTAGTTTTGTATAATGCAACACCAAAACATATGTGGTTTTACAAGTTTTGAGCATGCTTATAATCAAAATATTCAAACATTATGCACATTTCCTATAATTTTTAAATTTTAAATAATGTAACACCAAAACTTAAGTGTCTTTACTCATTTCAAGTAGGTTTTCAATCAAAATACTTATACTTTATGTGCATTTCCTATAATTTTTGTTTTTTTGAATAATGCAACACCAAAACTTAAATGGTTTTACTCAATTCAAAAATGTTTACAATCAAAAGATTCAAAATTTTTGTCCGTTTTGTATAATTTTTGAGTTTTGAATAATGTAACTGCAAAACATAGGCAACTTTACTCATTTTGAGGATGTTTACAATAAAAAATCCAAAATTTATGCATATTTCCTATAATTTTTGAGTTTTGTAGAAGTCAACTCCAAAACATAGATGGTTTTACTCATTTCGACCATGTTTAGAATCAAAAGATTCAAGTTTTGTGCATGTTTCCTTTAACTTTTTAGTTTTGATTAATGTAACACCAAAAATTAGGCACTTTTACTCATTTTGAGCATGTTTACAATCAAAATATTCAAACTTTATGTGTGTTTCCTTTAATTTTTTAGTTTTGAAGATTGTAACATCAAAACATAGGTAGTTTTACTCATTTTGAGCATATTTAGAGTCCAAATATTTAAACTTTATGTGCATTTCTTATGTTTTTTTTAGTTTTGATAAATGTAACACCAAAACCTAGGCATTTTCACTCATTTTGAGCATGTTTACAATCAAAATATTCAAACTTTATGAGCACTTCCTATAATATTTGAGTTTTGAAGAATGCAACACCAAAACTTAAGCATATTTACTCATTTTGAGCATGTTCGCAATCAAAAGATTGAAACTTAGGTGGTTTTACTCATTTCAAGCATGTTTACAATCAAAATATTCAATCATTATGCATGTTTCCTATAATTTTTTAGTTACAAATGTAACACCAAAACTTATGCAGTTTTACTCATTTTTAACATGTTTGCAATCAAAAGATTTAAACCTTATGCATATTTCCTATAATTTTTGAGTTTTAAATAATGCGGCACCAAAACTTAAGTGGTTTTACTCAATTTGAGAATGTTTACAATCAAAAGATTCAAACTTTATGAGCGGTTCCTAAATTTTTAAAGTTTTGAATAATGTAACACTAAAACTGAATGAATTTTACACATTTTGAGCATGTTTACAATCAAAAGATTGAAATTTTATGTGCATTTCTAATAATTTTTGAGTTTTGAATAAAGGAACACCAAAACATAAGTAGTTTTACACATTTCAAGCATGTTTAAAATCAAAAGATTTGAACTTTACACATATTTTCTATAATTTTTTAGATTTGAATAATGCACTTCCAAAACTTAAAAGGTTGTAAGTGTTTTTAGCATATTTACAATCAAAATATTTAAAATTTATGCATTTTTCATAGAATTTTTGAGTTTTAAATAATGCAACAACAAAACTTAGGTAGTTTTTAAGTATGTTTACAATTAAAAGACTCAAATTTTATCCATGTTTCCTATAATTTTTGAGTTCTAAATAATGTAACACCAAAACATAAGCAATATTAATCATTTTGGGCATGTTTATAATCAAAATATTCAGACTTTATGTGCATTTCCTATATTTTTTGAGTTATGAAAAATGCATCAAAAATAATAATGGAGTTTTACTCATTTTGAGTATGTTTACAACTAAAAGATTCAAAATTTATGCATGTTACCTATAATATTTTGGTTTTGAATAATACAACAAAACTTAGGTTGTTTTACTCATTTCCAGCATGTTTATAGTTAAAATATTCAAAATTTATGCTTTTTTCCTATAATTTTTGAGTTTTGAATAATATAACACTAAAACATATGTAGTTTCACTGATTTATAACATGTTTATAGTCAAAAGATTCAAATTTTGTGTTTTTCTTATATTTTTTGAGTTTTGAATAATGTAACACCAAAACTTAAATAGTTTTACTCATTTTGAGTATGTTTACAATCAAAAGATTCAAGCATTATGCATGTTTCCCATACTTTTTGAGTTTTGAATATAGAAACACCAAAAAACTGGTGGTTTTACTCCTTTCAAGAATATTTATAATCAAAAGATTCAAACTTTGTGTGTGTTTTTTATAATTTTTGAGTTTTAAAAAATGTAACCCAAAAACTTAGGTAGTTTTACACATTTCAACCATGCTTATAATCAAAAGAATCAAAATTTATGTGGGTTTCCTATAATTTTTGAGTTTTGAATAATACAACACCAAATCTTAGGAGGTTTTACTTGTTTTGAGCATGTTTAGAATCAAAATATTAAATCTTTATGAAATCTTTAAGCAGTTTTACATATTTTGATCATGTTTATAATTAAAATATTTAAACTTTATGCATGATTCTTATATTTTTTTAGTTTTGAATAATGCAACACCAAAACATACGTGGGTTTACTCATTTTTAGCATGTTTACAATGAAAAAAATTCAAATTTATGCCTAGGTTTCCTATAAATTTTGAGTTTTGAATAATGCAACACAAAAATGCAGGCACTTTTACTCCTTTCAAGCATGTTTACAATCAAAATATTGAAGCTCACATGTGTTTCCTATAATTTTTTAAATTTTGAATAATGTAATAGTAAAAATTAGGACATTTTACTCATTTTGAGCATTTTTACAATTAAAAGATTCAAAATTTATGCATTTTTACTATCATTTTAGTGTTTTGAATAATACAAAACCAAAATATAGGAAATTTTACTCATTTCAAACATGTTTACAGTCAAAATATTTAAAATTTATGTGTGTTTCCTATCATTTTTGAGTTTTGAAAAAAGCAAAAGCAAAACTTAGGTTATTTTACTCATTTTGAGCATGTTTACAATCAAAAGATTCAAACTTTATGCATGTTTAATATCATTTTTGACTTTTGAATAATGCAACACCAAAACTTAGGTTATTTTACTCATTTTAAACATGTTTACAATGAAAATATTTAAAATTTATGCACATTCAAAATGAGGAAAACCACTTAATTTTTACTGTTACACTATTCAAAGCTAAAAAATTTAAACTTTATACACATTTCCTATAATTTTTAAGTTTTCAAAAATGGAACAACAAAACTTAAATGGCTTTACGTGTTTTGAGGACATTTACAATCAAAAGATTCAAAATTTATGCATGTTTCCTATAATTTTTTAGTTTTGAGTAATGGAACACCAGAACTTAAGTGATTTTTCTCATTTTGAGCATGTTTACAATGAAAAAATTCAAACTTTATGTACATTTCCTATAAGTTTTGAGTTTTAAAGAATGCAACATCAAAACTTAGGCATTTTTACTCATTTTGAGAATGTTTACAATCAAAAGATTCAAAATTTATTCATGTTTTCTATAATTTTTAGGTTTTAAAAAATGTAAGACTAAAATTTAAGAAGATTTAGTTATTTTGAGCATGTTTAGAATCAAAAGATTCAACCTTTATTCATGTTTCTTATAATTTTTTATTTTTAAATAATGCAACACCAAAACTTAAGTGGTTCTAGTCATTTTGAGCATGTTTACAATCATTAAAATAAAAATTTATGCATGTTTCCTATAATTTTTGAATTTTGAATAATTCAACACCAAAACATAGGCAATTTTACTTGTTTTGAGCATGCTTACAGTCAAAACATTCAAATTTTTTACACATTTCCTATTATTTTTGAGTTTTAAAGAATGCAACACCAAAATCTAGGTAGTTTTACATGTTTTGAGCATGTTTATAGTCAAAATATTCAAAATTTTTAGTTTTGAATAATGCAACACCAAAACTTAAGTGAGTTTACTCATTTTGAACATGTTTATAGTCAAAAAATTCAAACTTTAGGTACGTTCCCTATAATTTTTTAGTTTAAAATAATGTAAGATTATAACTAAGACAATTTTACTCATTACGAGCATGTTTACAATGAAAAGATTCAAACATTATGCATGCTTCCTATAATTTTTGAGATAGTTTTACTCATTTTGAGCATGTTTATAATCAAAAGATTCAAAATTTATGCAGGTTTCCTATAATTTTTAATTTTTTTATAATGTAACACAAAAAATTAAGTGGTTTTACTCATTTTGAGCATGTTTACAATCAAAATATTCAAACTTTATGTGGGTTTCCTATAATTTTTGAGTTTTGAAGAATGCAACACCAAAACATAGGTGATTTTACTCATTTCAAACATGTTAAGAATCAAAAGATTCAAACTTTATGTGTGTTTCCTATAAATTTTGAGTTTGAAATAATACAACACCAAAACATAGGCATTTTTACTCATTTTGAGCATGTTTACAATCAAAATATTAAAACTTTATGTGCATTTCCTATAAGTTTTGAGTTTTAAAGAATGCAACATCAAAACTTAGGCATTTTTACTCATTTTGAGAATGTTTACAATCAAAAGATTCAAAATTTATTCATGTTTTCTATAATTTTTAGGTTTTGAAAAATGTAACACTAAAACTTAAGAAGATTTAATTATTTTGAGCATGTTTAGAATCAAAAGATTCAACCTTTATTCATGTTTCTTATAATTTTTTATTTTTAAATAATGCAACACCAAAACTTAAGTGGTTCTAGTCATTTTGAGCATGTTTACAATCAAAAGATTCAAATTTAATGTATGTTTCCTATAATTTTTGAGTTTTGAATATTGCAACACCAAAACTTAGTGATTTTACTCATTTGAGCATGTTTACAATAAAAAAATTCAAACTTTATGTAGGTTTCCTATAATTTTTGAGATTTGTATAATGCAACACAAAATCTTAAGTTACTCAATTATAGCATGCTTACAATCAAAAGATTCAAATTTTATGCATGTTTGCTATAATTTTTAGGTTTTGAATAATGTAGCACCAAAACTTAGGTGATTTTATACATTTTGAGCATGTTTACAATCAAAAGATTCAAACTTTGTGCTCCTTTCTTATAATTTTTGAGTTTTAAATCTACAAAACCAAACATTAAGTGGTTTTACTCATTTCAAGCATGTTTATAATCAAAAGATATAAACTTTACGTGCATTTCCTATATTTTTTAGTTTTGAATAATATAACACCAAAACTTAAGTTGTTTTACTCGATTCAATAATGTTTACAATTAAAATATTCAAAGTTTATGTGCATTTCCTATAATTTTTGTGTTTTGAATAATGCAACTCTAAAACTTAGGTAGTTTTACTCATTTTGAGCATGTCTAAAATTAAAAAATTAAAAATTTATTATGTTTCTTAATTTTTTTGAGTTTTGAATAATGCAACACTAAAACTTAGTTAATTTTACTCATTTCAAGAATGCTTACAATCGAAAGATTCAAAATTTATATGCATTTCCTATAGTTTTTGAGTTTTGAATAATGCAACACCAAAAATTAAGTGGTTTTATGCATTTATAGCATGTTAAAATCAAAAGATTCAAAATTTATACATGTTTTCTATAATCATTGAGATTTGAATAATGCAACACCAAAACTTAAATGGTTTTACATATTTCAAATATTTTTAAAATTAAATCATTCAATGTTTATGTGTATTTCCTAAAAAATTTGAGTTTTGAATAATTCAACACCAAAATTTAAGTGGTTTTACTCATTTTGAATATGTTTACAATCAAAAAATTCATACCTTATGCAAGTTTTGTACAATTTTTGAATTTTTTCTAATGCAACACCAAAACTTATAGGGTTTACTTGTTTC
This sequence comes from Torreya grandis, assembly GCA_037957365.1. Lineage (NCBI taxonomy): Eukaryota > Viridiplantae > Streptophyta > Pinopsida > Cupressales > Taxaceae > Torreya > Torreya grandis. The sequence continues at coordinate 661,799 of JARHVA010001051.1, read as the reverse complement.
AGGTATGTTTATAATCAAAAAATTCCAACTTTATGTGGGTTTCCTAGAATTTTTAAGTTTTATGTAATGAAACAAAAAATCTTAGGTGGTTTTACTCAATTCCAACATGTTTTTAGTGAAAAGATTCATAATTTATGTAGTTTTCTACAATTTTTGAGTTTTTTTAATGTAAAACCAAAACTTAGTTTTACTCATTTTGAGTATGTTTAGAATCAAAGATTCAAACCTTATGCATGTTTCTTATAATTTTTGAGTGTTAAATAATGCAACAGCAAAAATTAAGTGGTTTTACTCATTTTGATCATGTTTACAATCAAAAGGTTGAAACTTTATACACATTTTTTATAATTTTTGAGTTTCAAATAATACAACATAAAAACTTAAGCAATTTTTCTTGTTTTGAGAATGTTTACAATAAAAAGATTGAAAATTTTTGCACATTTTTCTATAATTTTTGAGTTTTGAATAATGCAAGACTAAAACTTAAGAGATTTTACTCCTTTCAAACATGTTTACAATAAAAAGATTCAAACTTATGCATGTTTTCTATAATTTTTGAGTTTTGAATAATGTGACACCAAAACCTAGGTAGTTTTACTCATTTTGAGCATGCTTACAATCAAAACATTCAAATTTTAAGTTCATTTCTTATAATTTTTGAGTTTTGAATGATTGAACATTATAACTTAGGTAGTTTTACTCATTTCAAGCATGTTTAAATTAAAATATTTAAAATTTATGCATATTTCCTCTTATTTTTGAGTTTTAAATAATGCAACACCAAAACTTTACATTATGTTACTTGTTTTGAGCATGTTTACAAGCAAAAGATTTGAAATTTATGCATGTTTCTTATAATTTTTTAGTTTTGAATAATGCAACACAAAAATGTAACTAGTTTTACTCTATTCAAGAATGTTTACAATCAAAAGATTCAAAATTTATGTATTCTCCCTATAATTTTTGAGTTTTGAATAATGTAACTCTCAAACTTAGGTAGTTTTACTCATTTTGAGCATGTTTAGAATGAAAAGACCCAAACTTTATGTAAGTTCCCATCATTTTTTAGTTTTGAATAATGCAACACCAAAACTTAGGTATTTTTACTCATTTTGAGCAGGTTTACAATCAAAATATTTAAAGTTTATGCATGTTTCCTATAATTTTTGAGTTTTGAAGAATGCAACACCAAAACATAGGCATTTTTACTCATTTTGAGCATGTTTACAATCAAAAGATTCAAAATTTATGTGCATTTCCTATAATTTTTGAGTTTTGAATAATATAATGCCAAAACTTATGTGGTTTTACTATTTTTCAAGCATTTTTAGAATTAAAAGATTAAAACTTTATGTAGGTTTCTTATAATTTTTGAGTTTTGAATAATACAACACCAAAACTTAGGCATTTATACTCATTTCAAGCATGTTTACAATCAAAATATTCAAACTTTATGTATGTTACCTATAGTTTTTGAGTATATTTTTTACTCATTTTGAGCATGTTTACAATCAAATGATTCAACTTTATACACATTTCCAATAATTCTTTAGTTTTGAATAATGCAACACTAAAAGTTAAGGCAATTTTACTTGTTTCAAGCATGTTTACAATCAAAAGATTCAAACTTTATGTGTGTTTCCTATAATTTTTGAGTTTTGAATAATACAACACTAAAACTTAGGTAATTTTACTCATTTTGAGCATGTTTATAATCAAAAAATTCAAATTTTATGTAGGATTTTTATAATTTTTGTTTTTAGAATAATAAAAAATGAAAACTTAGGTGGTTTTACTCATTTCAAGTATGTTTACAATCAAAAGATTCACACTTTATGTGTATTTCATATAGTTTTTGAGTTTTTAATAATGCAACACCAAAACCTAGTTAGTTTTACTTGTTTTGAGCATGTTCATAATCAAAAGATTTAAACTTAAATGCATTTCCTATATTTTTTGAATTTTGAATATTACAACTAAACTTAGGTAGTTTTACTCATTTTAAACATGTTTATAGTCAAAAGATTTAAAATTTATGTGCATTTCCTATAATTTTTTAGTTTTGAATAATGCAACACCAAAACTTAGGTGGTTTTACTCTTTTTGAGCATGTTAACCAATCAACATATTCCAACTTTATATGTGTTTCCTATAATTTTTGAGTTTTGAATGATGAAACACTAAAATTTATGTGGTTTTACTTGTTTAGAGCATGTTTACAATAAAAAGATTCAAACTTTATGCACTTTTCCTATAATTTTTTAGTTTTGAATAATGCAAAACCAAAACATAGGCAATTTTATTCATTTTGAGCATGTTTATAATCAAAATATTCAAGTTTTATGTGTGTTTCTTCTAATTTTTGAGTTATGAATAATGCAACTCCAAAACTTAAATTGTTTTACTCATTTTGAGCTTGTTTACAATTAAAATATTCAAAATTTATGTGGGTTTTCTATAATTTTTGAGTTTTCTATAATGCAACAACATAACTTAAGTGGGGTCCTCCCCCCCCCCTCTCTCTCTATATATATATATATAGGGTCATCACCATAGAAGAAATATTGGCCCTCGTATCTAATCTATTCCATCTCCCCCTCATCTCTATCTATCTCCATCCCCCAGTTGACATATGAGTTATATATTATGGCCATTTGGCCCTATCTCCCTATATATATAGATATATGGGGGGTAGGTTTGATAGCCTAGGGCATACCAGATAATCCAAGATAGATAGGCGGGGGTGGGTAGTCAATCAGGGTTGGGTTGATATAATATATAGATAGGGGGGCTGGTGACTTGATTGATTTGAGCCCACCCTACATATATATATATATATATATATATATATATATATATATATATATATATATATATATATATATATATATATATATATATATATGGTGGGCATCTAGTTGAGATTGAGATCGAGACACAGGTGCCACTCCATGGGTTGTTTTATATCTATGATGGGCATCTAGTTGAAATCTAGATTTTATTTGTTTTGAGCATGTTTATAATTAAAAGATTCAAACTTTATGCATATTTCCTATAATTTTTGAGTTTTATATAATGCAACTCTAAAAATTAGGCTATTTTACTCATTTTAAGCATGTTTAGAATCAAAAGATTCAATCTATATGTGTATTTATTATAATTTTTGAGTTTTAAAAAAATGTAACACCAAAACTTTGGAATTTTGACTCATTTTGAGCATGTTTACATTCAAAATATTCAAAAGTTATGTGTGTTTCCTACAAACTTTGAGTTTTGAATAATGTAACATCAAAACTTAAGTGGTTTTACTCTTTTCAAGCACTTTTAGAATCAAAATATTAAAACTTTATGCATGTTTCATATAATTTTTGAGTTTTGAATAATAAAACACAAAAACTTAGGCAATTTTACTCATTTTAAGCATGTTTACAATCAAAATATTTAAATTTTATGTGTGTTACCTATAATTTTTATGTTTTGAATAATACAACACCAAAACTTAGGTAGTTATACTTGTTTTGAGCATGTTTATAGTCAAAAGATTCAAACTTTATGCACATTACCAATAATTTTTGAGTTTTGAATAATGCAACACCAATAGTTAGATAATTTTACTATTTTTGAGCATGTTTACAATCATAAAATTCAAAAATTATGCATATTTTCTATAATTTTTGAGTTTTGAATAATGTAACACCAAAACTTAGGTGGGTTTACTCATTTTTAGCATGTTTACAATCAAAAGATTCAAACTTTATGCCCATTTACTATAATTTTTGAATTTTAAATAATGCAACACCAAAACAAAGGTGGTTTTACTCATTTAAAACATGTTTATAATCAAAAGATTCAAATTTTATGTGAATTTCTTATAATTTGAGTTTAGAATAATGCAAAAGCAAAACTTAGGTGGTTTTACACATTTAAAGCATGTTTACAATCAATAGATTCAAAATTTATGCACATTTTTTATAATTTTTGAGTTTTGAATAATGCAACATGAAGACTTAGGTAGTTTTACATGTTTTGATTATGTTTACAATCAAAAGATTTAAACTTTATGTTTATTTTTTATAATTTTTGAGTTTTGAATAATGCGACATCAAAATTTAGGTAGTTTTACTCATTTTGAGCATATTTACAATCAAAAGATTCAAACTTATGTGTGTTTCCTATCATTTTTGAGTTTCAAATAATGTAACACAATAATCTAGGTGGTTTTACTCGTATTGAGCATGTTCACAATCAAAAGTTTCAATTTTTGTGCATGTTTCCTATAATTTTTGAGTTTTGAATAATGCAAGAACAAACTTAGGAAATTTAACTAATTTCAAACATGTTTACAATCAAAATATTTAGACATTATGTGTGTGTGTGTGTGTGTGTTATAATTTTTGAGTTTTAAATAATGCAACACCAAAATGTAGGTAATTTTATTCACTCTAACCATGTTTAGAATTAATATAGTCAAAATTTATTTAGGTTTATTAAATTTTTTGAGTTTTGAATAATGGAACAAAAAAACTTAGGTAGTTTTACTCATTTTGATCATGTTCACAAGTAAAACATTCAAATTTTATATAGGTTTAGTAGAATTTTTTAGTTTTGAATAATGCAACACCCAAACTTAAGTGGTTTAATCATTTTGAGCATGTTTACAATCAAAACTTTCAAACTTTATGTAGGTTTCCTATAATTTTTGAGTTTTATATAATGAAATGCAAAGGCCTACGCAGTTTTACTCTATTTTAGCATGTTTACAATCAAAAGATTCAAATTTAATATGCATTCCTATTATTTTTTAGTTTTGAATAATGCAACACCAAAAATTAGGTGGTTTTACTCATTTTGAGCATGTTTACAATCAAAAGATTCATACTTTATATGGGTTTCCTTTAATTTTTGATTTTTTAATAAAACAAGACCAAAACTTAAGTAGTTTTAATCATTTAAAGCATGTTTACAATCGAAAGATTCAAACTTTATGGGGGTTTCTTATAATTTTTGAGTTTTGAATAATGCAACACTAAAACTTAGGTGGTTTTACTCATTTTGAACATATTTAGAATCATAAGATTCAAAATTTTGAACATATTTAGAACTTTAAGCACATTTCCTATAATTTTTGAATTTTAAATAATGTAACAACAAAACTTAGGAAGTTTTACTCATTTCAATCATGTTTACAATCAAAGGATTTAAACTTTATGTGTATTTCCTATAATATTTGAGTTTTGAATAATACAACACCAAGACTTAGGTAGTTTTACTCATTTTGAGCATGTTTATAATTAAAAAAATAAAACTTTATACACATTTTTTATAATTTAAGTTTAGAATAATGTAAAATCAAAACATAAGTGATTTTATTAATTTCAAACATATATACAATCAAAAGATTCAAACTGTATGTGTATTTCATATAATTTTTGAGTTTTGAATAATGCACAACTAAAACATAGGTGGTTTTACTTATTTCGAGCATGTTTACAATAAAAAGATTCAAACATTTTGCATGTTTCCTATAAATTTTGAGTTTTGAATAATGCAACACCAAAGCTTAGGCACTTTTACTCATTTAAAGCATGTTTACAATCAAAAGATTCAAAATTTATGCTTGTTTCCTATAATTTTTGAGTTTTGAATAATGAAACACCAAAACTTAAGCAATTTTACTCATTTTAAGCATATTTACAATCAAAAGATTCAAAATTATGCATGTTTTCTATAATTTTTGAGTTTTTAATAATGCAACATTAAAACTTAGGTGGTTTTACTTGCTTTGAGCATGCTCATAATCAAAATATTCAAACATTATATATTTCCAATAATTTTTGATTTTTTAATAATGCAACACCAAAAATTAGGACATTTAACTCATTTCGAACATGTTTACAATCAAAAGATTTAAACTTTATGCATGTTTCCTATAATTTTTGAGTTTTGAATAATGGAACATCAAAACTTAGATGGTTTTAGTCATTCCAACAATGTTTAGAATTAAATTATTTAAACTTTATGTAGGTTTCCTATAGTTTTTGAGTTTTGAATAATGCAACACCAAAACTTAGGTGATTTTACTCATTTTGAGCATGTTTAGAATCAAAAGATTCAAAATTTATGTGGTTTTCCTATAAATTTTTACTTTTAAATAATGCAACACTGAAACTTAGGTGGTTTTACTCATTTCAAGCATATTTAGAATCAAAACATTCAAAATTTATATGAGTTTCTTGAAAATTTTGACTTTTGAATAATGCAACTTAAAAATTAGATGGTTTTACTTATTTTGAGCATGTTCACAATCAAAATATTCTAATTTTATGCAGGTTTCCTAGAATTTTTTAGTTTTGAATAATGCAACACCAAAACTTTAAGTGATTTTACTCATTTAGAGCATGTTCACAATCAAAAGTTTCAAACTTTATGCAAGTTTCCTATAATTTTTGAGTTTTTATAATGCAACATAAAATCTTAGGTGGATTTACTTTATTTAAACATGTTTACAATCATAATATTCAAATTAATTATGCATTTCTTATAATTTTTTTAGTTTTGAGTAATGCAACACCAAAACTTAAGTGGTTTTACTCATTTCAAACATGTTTATAATCAAAAGATTCAAAATTTATGTGAATTTTCTATAATATTTGAGTTTTAAATAATGCAACACCAAGACTTAGGTAGTTTTACTCATTTTGAGCATGTTTACAATTAAAAGATTCAAACTTTATGCATGTTTCTTATAATTTGAGTTTATAATAATGAAAAACCAAAACATAGGTATTTTTACTCATTTCAAGCATATTTACAATCAAAAGTTTCAAATCTTAATTGCATTTCATATAATTTTTGAGTTTTGAATAATACAACACTAAAATTAGGTGGTTTTACTTGTGTCAAGCATGGCTACAATCAAAATATTTAATCTTTATGTGTGTTTCCTATAATTTTTGAGTTTTGAATAATGCAACACTAGAACTTAGGCAATTTTACTCATTTTGAGCATGTTTACAATCAAAAGATTTGAATTTTATATGTGTTTCCTATATTTTTTTAGTTTTGAATAATGCAACACTAAAACATATATAATTTTACTTATTTTCAACATATTTACAATCAAAAGATTCAAAGTTATGAGTGTTTCCTATAAATTTTGAGTTTTTAATAGTGTAACATTAAACTTAGGTGGTTTTACTTGTTTTGAGCATGTTCACAATCAAAAAATTCAAACTTTATTCACATTTCCTATAATTTTTGAGTTTTGAATAATGAAACACCAAAACATAGGTGATTTTACTCATTCTAACCATGTTTAGAATCAAAAGATTCAAACTTTATGTGTGTTTTCTATAATTTTTGAGTTTTGAGTAACGAAACACCAAAACTTAGATGATTTTTCTCATTTTGAGCATGTTTAGAATCAAAAGATTCAAAATTTTATACAGATTTTATATAATATTTAAGTTTTGAATAATGCAACACTGAAACTTAGGTGGTTTTACTTATTTCAAAGATGTTTATAATCAAAAGATTCAAAATTTATGCAACTTTCTTATAAGTTTTGAGTTTTAAATAATGCAACACAAAAACATAGGTGGTTTTACTATTTTCAAGCATGTTCACAAACAAAAGATTCAAATTTTATGCAGGTTTCTTAGAATTTTTGAGTTTTGAATAATACAACACCAAAACCTAAGTGGTTTTACTCATTTCAAGCATCTTTATAGTCAAAAGTCTCAAACTTTATGCAGGTTTCTTATAATTTTTAAGTTTTGTATAATGTAACACAAAATATTAGGTAGTTTTACTCTATTCTAACATGTTTACAATCAAAATTTTAAAATCTAATATGTATTTTCTATAATTTTTACATTTTAAATAATGAAACACCAAAACTTAGGTAGTTTTACTCATTTTGAACATGTTTACAATCAAAAGATTCAAACATTATGTGTTTACTATATGTTTGATTTTTCAATAATGGAACATTAAAACTTAGGCAATTTAAATAATTTTGAGAATGTTTACAATCAAAATATTCAAATTTTATGCACATTTGCTACAATTTCTGAGTTACAAATAATGCAACACACAAACATATGATGTTTTACTCATTTTAAGCATGTTTATAATCAAAATATTCAACCTTTATGTAGGTTTATTATAATTTTAGTGTTTTGAATAATACAATAGCAAAACTTATGCAGTTTTATTCATTTTGAGCATGTTTAGAATCAAAAGATTCAAACTTTATGGGGGTTTCCTATAATTTTTGAATTTTGAATAATGCAAAACCAAAACTTAGGTGGTTTTACTTATTTCACGCATGTTTACAATTAAAAGATTCAAACTTTATGCACATGTTCTATGATATTTGAGTTTTAAATAATACAACACCAAAAATTAGATGGTTTTATTCATTTTGAGCATGGTTACAATAAAAAATTCAAACTTTATGCATGTTTCTTATAATTTGAGTTTAATAGAACACAAAAAGTTAGGCAATTTTACTTATTTTAAGCATGTTTTCAATCAAAAGATTCAAATTTTAGGCACATTCATATAATTTTATAGTTTTGAATACTGTAATATCAAAATTTAGATGATTCTACTTGTTTCAAGCATATTTAAAATCAAAAGATTCAAAATTTATGCATGTTTTCTATAATTTTTTAGTTTTAAATCAATTCAACACCAAAACTTAGGTAGTTTTAGTCATTTCAAGCATGTTTACAATCAAAAGATTCAACCTTTATGCAACACCAAAATGTAATTAGTTTTACTTATTTTAACCATGTTTAATCACAAAAAATTCAAACTTTATGCATTTTTCCTATAATTTTTGAGTTTTGAATAATGTAGCACAAAAACATAGGTGGTTTTACTCATTTTGAGCATGTTCACAATCAAAATATTCAAAATTTATGTGCATATCTTATAATTTTTGATTTTAGATTAATGCAACACCAAAACTTAGGATGTTTTACTAATTTTGAGTATGTTTAAAATCAGAATATTCAAATTTTAGGTAGATTTCCTATAATTTTTGAGTTTTGATTAATGAAACACCAAAACTTAGGTGGTTTTACTTTTAAGCATGTTTACAATCAAGGGATTCAAACTTTATGCATGTTTCCTATAATTTTTGAGTTTCTAATAATGCAACACCAAAATTTAGGTAGTTTTACTCATTTTGATCATGTTTAAAATCAATATATTCAAACTTTATGCACACTTCCTATAATTTTTGAGTTTTGAATAATGCAACACTAAAACCTAGGTGGTTTTACTCATTTCAATCATGTTTACAATCAAAAGATTAAAATTTTATGTAAGTTTCCTATTATTTTTGAGTTTTGAATAACACAACATCAAAAACTAGCTAGTTTTACTCATTTCAAACATCTTTATAATTAAAATATTCTAGCTTTATGTGAGTTTCCTATAATTTTTGAGTTTTGAATAATGCAACAACAAAATTTAAGTAATTATACTTGTTTTGAGTATGTTTACAATCCAAATATTCAAACACTGCATATTTTCTATATATTTCAAGTTTTGAATAATGTAACACCAAAACATAGGTAATTTTGCCTAATTTGAGCATGTTTACAATTAAAAGATTTAAACATTATCTATGTTTCCTATAATTTTTGAGTTTTGAATAATGTAACACCAAAACTCAAATGGTTTTACTCATTTTGAACATGTTTTAAATCAATAAATTAAAATTTTGTGCACATTTTCTATAATTTTTATGTTTTGAGTAATGCAACACCAAAACTTAGGTAGTTTTACACATTTCAAATATGTTTACACTCAAAAGAAACAAACCTTATGTGCATTTCCTATAATTTTTGAGTTTTATATAATTCAAAATAAATAATTGGATGTTTTACTCATTTCAAGCATGTTTACATTTAAAAGATTCAAAATTTATGTGTGTTTCCTATAATTTTTGAGTTTTAGATAATGTAACACTAAAACATAAGCAATTTTACTCATTTTGAGCATGTTTACAGTCAAAATATTTAAAATTTATATGGGTTTCCTATAATTTTTGAGTTTTGAATAATGAAACACCAAAATTTAGGTGGTTTTACTCAATTCAAGAATCTTTACAATCAAAAGAGTCAAAATTTATGTGGATTTCATATAATGTTTTAGTTTTGAATAATGTAACACCAAAACTCAGGTGGTTTTACTTATTTTGAGAATGTTTACAATCAAAAGAATCAAACTTTATCATATTTCCTATAATTTTTTAGTTTTGTATAATGCAACACCAAAACTTAAGTGGTTTTACTCATTTTGAGCATGTTTAAAATTAAAAGATTCAAAATTTATGTGCAATTATTATAATTTTTGAGTTTTTAAAATATAACCCAAAAAATTAGGTAGTTTTACTTGTTTTGATTATGTTTAAAATCAATCAAGTAAAATTTTGTGCTTATATTATATAATTTTTGAGGTTTGAATAATGCAACACCAAAACTTAAGTTGTTTTATTCATTTTAACTATGTTTACATACAAAAGATTCAATCTTTTTGTGTGTTTCCTATAAAATTTTAGTTTTGAATAATGCAACACCAAAACTTAGGCAGTAAGCATTTTTATATTTAGAAGATTCTAATTTTATGTATGTTTCCTATAATTTTTGAGTTTTGCAAAATGGAACAACAAGACTTAGGCAATTTTACTCATTTTGAGCATGATTACAATCAAAATATTTAATCTTTATGCACATTTCCTATTATTTTTGAGATTTGAATAATGTGACACAAACATTTAGGTAGTTTTATACATTTTGAGCATGTTTAGAATTAAAAAAAATGATGTGGGTTTCCTATAATTTTTGAGATTTGAATAATGCAATGCCTAAACCTAAGCAATTTTACTCATTCAAGCATGTTTATAATCAAAAGATTCAAACTTTATGTAGGTTTCCTATAATTTTTGAGTTTTGAATAATACAACACCAAAACTTAGGTGGGTTTACTTGTTTTGAGCATGTTTATAATTAAAATATTAAAACATTATGCATGTTTCTTATAATTTTTAAGTTTTGTATAATGTAACACCAAAACCGAAGTGGTTTTTCTCATTTGGAGCATGCTTACAATCAAAATATTTAAAATTTATTCTCATTTCCTATAATTTTTTATATTTTAATATTGCACTAAAACTTAGGCAGTTTTACTCATTTTGAGCAATTTCACAATCAAAACATTCAAACTTTATCCATGCTTTCTATAATTTTTGAGTTTTGAATAATGAAACAATAAAACTTAAGTGGTTTTACTCATTTTGAGCATGTTTGAAATGAAAAGATTCAAACTTTATGCATATTTCATATATTTTTTGAGTTTTGAATACTGAAACATTAAAACTTTGGTAATTTTACTTATTTTGAGCTTGTTTACAATTAAAAGATTCAGACTTTATGCACATTTTCTATAATTTTTAAGTTTTGAATAATGCAACACCAAAACTTAGGTAGTTGATCTCTTTTTGAGCATGTTTACAATCAAAAGATTTAAGTTTTATGAGCATTTTCTACAATGTTTGAGTTTTGAATAATGTGGTTTTACTCATTTTAAGCATGTTTTAGATTAAGGTAAAAACAGGTTTTGAAGGGACCCTGAAACCCAGAAACAAAGGAAGAAGGATATTACAATAATGCCCCATAGGAAAAACAAACCTAACACCTACTGCTGAGCAGTATCAAAAACATGTTTTACATGGACTTGAAACCACTAATCAAGTTCATCAAAAGAAAGACCCCAGGTTTTACAGAGACCTAGAAATTCAAATTCATTTAGAAAATAAAGAACCAGAAAATTTAACTAGTTATAACATCCAACAATAATGACTAAAATAGTATGAACAGAAAGAGCCTATTCTTCTAATTCTAGGATCATCTTCACCGCTTCCTTTCTAATCACAGTAGTGTCCTATATGGATATTGCAGCCGATGTAGTAGCCTCTTGCAAAGCTTTCTTCTTTGAGCTTTGTCTGGTCCTCTTACTGGGCCCCTCCAAAGATTTTATTTCCTCATTAGCTCATTTTCCAAGGTTTGCAGCAGCAACACATATGCTAGAAGTAACCTCCTCCATCTTCATTCTGCTTTCTTTAATGAGCCTTGTAAGATTATTCTCATAATCTTTAAGTTTGATAGGAATATCTCTCATTTGCATTTCCAGATTATTGATTTTTTTACGATCAACTTCCTGATTATGTTCTATTATTTCCATTCTCTTCTTGAGGCCCATTATTTCCTTATACATCCACGAGTCAACTTGAAGAATAGCATCTGCTTTGCATTTGGCCGAATTCATGAAGGGAAGCCTCTTGTCACTCTGCCTAACGTCACTAAAATATTCAGTGTTGTCTTTTGGATTGACTTCATCCTTTTTAGTTTGATCCTCCCTTTCCATTTTTTTCTATTCTTTAGTATCAATAGGGTTTTCATTGTGGACAAGATCATCCTTTACTTGTTCTCTAGTCTCCATTGCATGATAGGCATCCTGAACCATGTGTTCCTTCTCTGTTTTCGAAGCTGGATCCTCAAATAAACCATCCATTTCTTTTTCACTTCCCCCCAATACTTGCTGATTATCCTCATGATTAGAGTTTTTTTGTTCTATTTTTTCCTCTATTGTGTCCCCTTTTTTTTCATTCTCACTTTTATCTTTACCTTCCATGTTAGAGATGGAATCCCCACTATCTGTCCCTTCCTCTTCCTCCATGCTCTCCTCCTCAGAACTTTCTGTGCTTTCCCACTCAGTTTCTTCATCAACAATCTATTTTTTGATGCTGGAGGATTTAGGTTTAACTTTTTCTTTCCCCTTTACCTTTTCATTCTTCTTACTCTGTGAATCCTTATTTTTGTCTGAATAAGGATTTGGGGCAATGGAATTGTTTTTGCAGAAACCCTCTATTATTAGAATCAATCCTTCATGAAATATAGGGCGAGACTCCTTTTTTCTATGAGCAAACAAACTTTGAAGCAGTGAGAAGTGCAAGTAGAAAGGGAAGGAGATTCTAACTTTGTGTCTAAAATGATTAAGAAAGGCAAAATGAAATTTATGGACTCTTTTGCTTCTACCATCAAGTATAAAATACTCACGAATGCAACATAAGATGTCATTTTAAGCATGTTTACAGTAAAAAATTTTAAACTTTATGCATGTTTCTTATATTTCTTGAGTTTTGACTAATGCAACACCAACACCTAAGTGGTTTTATACGTTTTGAGCATGTTTACAATTAAAATATTTTAACTTTATGAACAATTCCTATAGTTTTTGAGTTTTGAATAATGTAACACCAAAACTTAGGCTATTTTTCTCATTTTAAGCATGTTTACATTCAAAAGATTTAAACTTTATGCATGTTTTTATAATTTTTTAGTTTTGAATAATGCAACACCAAAACTTAAGTGGTTTTACAAATTTTAAGCATGTTTACAATCAAAAGATTCAAACTTTATGTGTGTTTCCTATCAATTTTGAGTTTTGAATAATGCAACACCAAAACTAAGATAGTTTTACTCATTTTGAGCATGTTTACAATCAAAAGGTTCAAACTTTATGCATGTTTCATATAATTTTTTAGTTTTGAATAATGCAAAATCATAATTTAGGTAGTTTTACTCATTTTGAGTATGTTTACAATCAAAATATTCAAAATTTATGACCATTTCCTCTTGTTTTTGAGTTTTGAATAATGCAACACCAAAACTTATGTGGTTTACTCATTTAGAGCATGTTTACAATCAAAAGATTCAAACTTTATGCATGTTTCCTATAATTTCTTTGTTTTGAATGATGCAACACCTAAAATTATGCAATTTTACTCATTTTAGGCATGTTTTCTATAATTTTTAAGTTTTGAATAATGCAACACCAAAACATAGGCAATTTTAGTCATTTTGAGCATGTTTACAATCAAAACATTCAAAATTTATACATGTTTTCTATAATTTTTGAAATTTGAATAATGCAACATTAAAATGAGGTAGTTTTACTCATTTTAAGTATGTTTATAATTAAAAGATTCAAATATTATGCATGTTTCATATAATTTTTTGAGTTTTGAATAATACAACACCAAAATTTAAGCGGTTTTATTCATTTCGAGCATGTTTACAAATTAAAGATTTAAATCTTATGTAAGTTTCTATAATATTTGAATTTTGAATAGTGTAAAACCAAAACTTAGGTGGTTTTATTCATTTTGAATATTTTTACAATAAAAAAGTTCAAATGTTATGCATGTTTCCTATAATTTTTGAGTTTTGAATAATTCAACACTAAAACTTAGGTGGTTTTCCTCATTTTGAGCACGTTTACAATCAAAAGATTCAAACTTTACGCATGTTTTGTATAATTTTTGTGTTTTGAATAATGCACTAAAACTTAGGTGGTTTTACTCCTTTTAAACATATTAACAATAAAAAGATTCAAACTATGTGTGTTCCCTATAATTTTTGAGTTTTGAATAATGCACACTAAAACTTAGGTAGTTTTACTCATTTTGAGCATGTTTCCAATCAAAATATTCAAAATTTATGCATGATTCTTATAATTTTTGAGTTTTGAATAATGTAACACCAAAACTTGGCCAATTTTACTCATTTTGATCTTGTTTAAAATCAAAAGATTCAAACTTTATGTGCATTTCCTATAATTTTTGAGTTTTGAATAATGCAACACCAAAACTTAAGTGATTTGATTTTACTCATTTTGAGCATGTTTATAGTCAAAAAATTCAAAATTTATGTGTGTTTTCTATAATTTTTGAGTTTTGAATAATGCAACACCAAAACTTAGGTGGTTTTACACATTTTGAGCATGTTTACAATAAAAAATTTAAACTTTATGTGAGTTTTCTATAATATTTGAGTTTTGAATAATGAAGGACCAATGGTTTTACTCATTTTGAGCATGTTTACAGTTAAAAGATCCAAACTTTATGCACATTTCTTATAATTTTTGAGTTTTAAATAATCCAACACCAAAACTTAAGTGGTTTTACTCATTTTGAGCATGTTTAGAATCAAAAGATTAAAACTTTATGCGTATCTCATAATTTTTGAGTTTTAAATAATACAACGCAAAAAATTTCATGATTTACTCATTTTGGGCATGTTTAGCATTAAAAAACTCAAACTTTATGTATGTTTCCAACAATTTTTGAGTTTTGAATAATGCAACACCAAAACTTAGGCAATTTTACTCTTTTTGAGCATTTTTATAGTCAAAAGATTCAAACTTTATGTTTATTTTCTATTATTTTTTGAGTTTTAAATAATGCAACACCAAAACATAGGTAGTTTTACTCATTTCTACCATGTTTATAGTCAAAAGATTCAAACATTATGCATGTTTCCTTTAATTTTTGAGTTTTGAATAATGCAACATCAAAACTTAGGCAATTTTACTCATTTTGAGCATTTTTATAGTCAAAAAATTCAAACTTTATATTTATTTTCTATTATTTTTTGAGTTTTAAATAATGCAACACCAAAACATAGGTAGTTTTACTCATTTCTGCCATGTTTATAGTCAAAAGATTTAAACATTATGCATGTTTCTTTTGATTTTTGAGTTTTGAATAATGCAACACCAAAACTTTGACAAATAATGTAACATAAAAATTTAAGTAATTTTACTCATTTTGAGCCTATTTACATTCAAAAGATTCAAACTTTATGTGCATTTCCTATCATTTTTGAGTTTTGAATAATGTAACACCAAAACTTAAGCCATTTTACTCATTTTAAGCATGTTTACAATCAAACACATGCAAACTTTATGCATGTTTCCTATATTTTCTGAGATTTGAATAATGTACTAAAACTTAGGCAATTTTACTCATTTTGAAAATGTTTACAATCAAAACATTTAAGCTTTATGCATGACTACTATAATTTTTGAGTGTTGAATAATGCAACACCAAAACATAAGTGGCTTTACTCATTTTGAACATGTTTAAAATCAAAAGATTCAAAGTTTATGTGTGTTTCCTATAATTTTTGAGTTTTGAATAAAGTAATGCCAAAACTTAGACAATTTTACTCATTTTGACCATGTTTACATTAAAAAGATTCATACTTTATGCATGTTACCTATAATTTTTTATTTTTGAATGATACAACACCAAACTTAGGTAGTTTTACTCATTTTAAGCATGTTTAAAGTCAAAATATTCAAACATAATGCATGTTTTTTATAATTTTTGAGTTTTGAATAATGTAACACTAAAAATTAGATAGTTGTTCTCATTTTGAGCATGTTTATAGTGAAAAGATTCAAATTTTATGAGCATTTTGTATAACATAAGTGGTTTTACTTGTTTCTAACATGTTTACAATTAAAAGATTAAAAATTTATGTGTATTTCCAATAATTTTTAAGGTTTGAATAATGCAACACCAAAAATTAAGCAATTCTACTCATTTCAAATATGTTTACAATCGAAAGATTCAAACTTTATGCATGTTCCCTATAATTTTTTAGTTTTAAATAATGCAACATCAAAATTTAAGTGGTTTTACTCATTTAAAAAATGTTTATAATTAAAAGATTCAACTTTATGCATGTTTCTTATAATTTTTGAGTTTTGAATAATGCATCACTAAAACTTAACCAATTTTACTGATTTTGGGCATGTTTACAATCAAAGGATTCAAATTTTATGCATGTTTCCTATAATTATTGAGTATTGAATAATGTAATACCAAAACCTAAGAGGTTTTACATATTTCAATCATGTTTACAATTAAAATATTAAAACTTTATGCATGTTTCCTTTAATTTTTGAGTTTTGAATAATGTAATACAAAAAAATAAGTGATTTTACTCATTTGAAGCATGTTTACAATCAGAAGTTTAAAATATTATGCATGTTTCCTATAATTTTTTAGTTTTGAATGATGAAACACCAAAACATAAGAAATTTTACTCTTTTTAAGCATGTTTAAAATCAAAAGATTTAAAATTTATGTACACTTCATATAATTTTAAAGTTTTGAATAATGCAATACTGAAACTTAAGTGGTTTTACTCGTTTCAAGCATGTTTACAATAAAAAGATTCAAAATTTAAGCAGGTTTTAGTTTTGAAGAATGCAACACTAAAACTTAATTGATTTTACTTCTTTTGAGCATGTTTATAATTAAAAGATTAAAAATTTATACAAATTTCCTATAATTTTAGGGTTTTGAATAATGCAACACCAAAATTTAAGTTGTTTTACTCATTTTGAGCATGTTTAAAATCAAAAGATTCAAAATTTTATGTGGGTTACCTATCATTTTTGAGTTTTGAAGAATACAACACTAAAACCTATGTGGTCTCACTTGTTTCGATAATGTTTACAATTAAAAGATTCAAACTTAATGCATATTTCCTTTATTTTTTGAATTTTTAATAATGCAACACCAAAACATAAGCAGTTTTACTTATATTGAGCATGTTTACAA
Organism: Torreya grandis; assembly: GCA_037957365.1. Taxonomy (NCBI): domain Eukaryota; kingdom Viridiplantae; phylum Streptophyta; class Pinopsida; order Cupressales; family Taxaceae; genus Torreya; species Torreya grandis. The sequence goes on along the minus strand of JARHVA010001051.1, from coordinate 644,308 downwards.
TCAAAAAATTCAAACATTATGCATGTTTCCTATAATTTTTGAGTTTCGAATAATGCAACATGAAAACTTAAGTGGTTTTGCTCTTTTCAAACATGTTTCCAATCAAAAGATTCAAGCAATATGAATGTTTCTTATATTTTTTGAGTTTTAAATAATGCATCAATAAAAATTAAGTGGTTTTACTCATTTTGATCATGTTTACAGTTAAAATATTAAAAAATCATATGCATTTCCTATAATTTTTGAGTTTTGAATAATTTAACACAAAAATTTAAGTGGTTTTACTCATTTCAAGCATGTTTACAATCAAAGTTTTCAAAATAAATGCATGTTTCCTATAATTTTTGAGTTTTGAATAATGCAACATGAAAAATTAAGCGGTTTTGCTCTTTTCAAGCATGTTTACAATCAAAAGATTCAAACTTTATGTATGTTTTCTATTATTTTTGAGTTGCAACACCAGAACTTAAGTGGTTTTATATATTTTGCACATGTTTACAATCAAAAGATTCAAATTTTATATGTGTTTCCTATAATTTTTGAGTTTTGAACATGTTAACAATTAAAAGATTTAAACTTTATGAATGTTTCCTATAATTTTTGATTTTTGAATAATTCAACACCAAAACTTAAGCTGGTTTACTTGTTTTGAGCATGTTAACAATCAAAAGATTTAAACTTTATGCATTTTTTAAAATAATTTTTGAGTTATGAATAAAATAACACCAAAACTTAAGCAGTTTTACTCATTTTGAACATGTTTAAAATTAAAAGATTCAAACTTTATGCATATTTACTATAATTTTTTATTTTTGAGTAATGCAACACCAAAACATAAGTAATTTTACTCCTTTTGAGCATGTTTAAAACCAAAATACTTAAACTTTATGCGTGCTTCTTAAATTTTTTGAGTTTTGAATAATGCAAAACCAAAACTTTAGGGGTTTTACTTGTTTTGAGCAAGTTTACAATCAAAAGATTAAAATTTTATGCATGTTTCCTATAATTTGTCTTTATAATAATGTAATACCAAAACTTAAATGTTTCTACTCCTTACGAGCATGTTTATAATCAAAAGATACAAACTTTATGTGCATTTCTTATAATTTTTGAGTTTTGAATAATGCAACACCAATACTTAAGAAGTTTTACTAGTTTTGAGCATGTTTACAATCAAAAGATTTAAAATTTATGCATGTTTCTTATAATTTTAATAGTTTTGAATAAGGTAATGTCAAAACTTAAGTGGTTTTACTCATTTTGAGCATGTTAATAATTAAAATATTCAAAGTTTAGGTATGTTTCCTATGATTTTTGAGTTATGAATAATGCAATACCAAAAATTAAGCTTTTTTACTCATTTTGAGCATGTTTATAATTTAAAAAAATTAAATTTATATTAAATTTTATGCACTTTTTCTATAATTCTTTAGTTTTGAATAATGCATATTTTCTAAATAGTCAAGCATACCTATCTTAGATAAATATATGTAAAAGACACCTAGTATACCTATCTTTGATAAATCTATATTTGATATTTCATAGGCACCTAGCATACCAATCATACATAGGCACCTAGTACATGAATTTACCATACCCATTGTGTTTTAAATATAAATCTATACCTTCTGTATATCTAAATTCTCAAGAATGTTTAAAATCAAAATATTCTAACTTTATATGGATTTCTTATCATTTTTTAGTTTTGAATAATGAAACACCAAAACTTAAATAATTTTTCTCATTTTAAGCATGCTGAGAATCAAAAGATTCAAACCTTATGAAGATTTCCTATAAATTTTTAGTTTTGAATAATACAACACCAAAACTTAAGAAATTTTATTCATTTTGAGCACGTTTAGAATCAAAAGTTTCAAATTTATGAGGATTTCTTATAATTTTCGAGTTTTGAATAATGCAACACCAAAACTTAAGTAGTTTTACTCATTTCAAGATTGTATATAATCAAAAAATTCAAAATTTATTCACATTTCCTATAAATTTTTAGTTTTGAGTAATGAGACACTAAAACATAGGTGGTTTTACTCATTTTGAGCATGTTTACAATCAAAATATTTAAACTTTATGCATGTTTCCTATAATTTTTGAGTTTTAAATAATGCAACACCAAAGCTTATGTGGTTTTACTTGTTTTGAGAATGTTTGTAATCAAAAAATTCAAAATTTATGTATATTTCCTATAATTTTAGAGTATTAAATAATGTAACACTAAAATTTAGATAGTTTTACTCATTTTAAACATGTTTACAATCAAAAGATTCAAACTTTATGTGCATTTCCTATCATTTTTGAGTTTTGAATAATGTAACAACAAAAATTAGGTAGTTTTACTTGTTTTGAGCATGTTTACAATCAAAAGATTCAAACTTTATGCATGTTTCCTATGATTTTTGAATTTTGAAAAATGCAACATCAAAATTTCTATTGTTTTACTCATTTCAAGTAGGTTTACAATTAAATGATTTAAAATTTACATATGTTTCTTATAATTTTTGAGTTTTAAATAATGTAACACCATAACTTAGATCATTTTTCTCATTTTAAGCATGTTTACAATCAAAAGATTCAAATATTATGCCCCTTTCCTATAATTTTTTAGTTTTGAAAAATGTAACACCAAAACTTAGGTAGTTTTATTTGTTTTAAGCATGTTTACAATCAAAAGATTCAAACTTTATGTGTTTCCTATCATTTTTGAATTTTGAATAATCTAACACCAAAAGCTAAGTGGTTTTCATTTCTAAATAATGTAACACCAAAACATAAGTGGTTTTACTCTTTTTTAACATGTTTACAATCAAAATGTTCAAACTTTATGCACATTTCATATAATTTTTTAGTATTGAATAATGCAACACCAAAACAAAAGTGGTTTTACTCCTTTTTAGCATGTATACAATCAAAAGATTCAAACTTTATGCACATTTCCTATAGATTTTGAGTTTTGAATAATGCAACATCAAAACATAGGTGGTTTTACTCATTTCGAGCATGTTTACAATCAAAATATTTAAATTTTATTTGTGTTTCCTATAATTTTTAAGTTTTAAAAAATGCAACACCAAAACTTAGGTAGTTTTGCTCATTTTTAGCATGTTTACTATCAAAATATTCAAATGTTATGTGGGTTTCTTTTAATTTTTGAGTTTTAAATAATGTAACATCAAAACTTAGGTGGTTTTACTGATTTTGAGCATGCCTACAATGAAAATAATCAAACTTTATCTGTTTTTCCTCTAATTTTTTATTTTTGAATAATGTAACCCTCAAACTCACATAGTTTTACTCATTTTGAGCATGTTTACAATCAAAATAATCAAACTTTATGTGCATTTTCTATAATTTTTGAGTCTTGAATAATGCAACAACAAAACTTAGGCAGTTTTAATCATTTTGAGTATGTTAGAATCAAAAGATTCAAACTTAATGTAGGTTTCCTATAAATTTTGAGTTTTGAATAATGCAACACAAAAAATTAAGTGGTTTTACTCATTTTGGGCATGTTTAGAATCAAAAGGTTCAAAATTTATGTAGGTTTCCTATAGTTTTTGAGATTTGAATAATGCAACACCAAAACTTATGTGATTTTACTTGTTTCAAGCATGTTTACAACCAAGAGATTTAAAATTTATGTAGGTTTGCTATAATTTTTGAGTTTTGTTTAATGTAACAACAAAATTTAATTGGTTTTACTTGTTTTGAGCATGTTTACAACCAAAATATTCAAACTTTATGCATGTTTTCTAAATTTTTTATTTTTATATAATGCAACACCAAAACTTGAGCAATTTTACTCCTTTCGAGCATGTTTACAATCAAAAGATTAAAAATTTATTTATGTTTTCTATCAGTTTTGAATTTTGAATAATGCAACACCAAAATTTTTTTTACTCATTTCGAGCATGTTTACAATCCAAAAAATTCAAACTTTATGTTCATTTCTTATAATTTTCTGGTTTGGAATAATGCAACACCAAAACATAGATGGTTTTACTCATTTTCAGCATGTTTACAATAAAAGGTTTAAAATTTTATGCATGTTTCCTATAATTTTATAGTTTTGAATAATGAAACACCAAAACTTAGGCAATTTACTCATTTCATGCATTTTTACAATCAAAAGATTCAAGCTTTATGCACGTTTATTATAATGTTTTAGTTTTGAGTAATACAACACCAAAAATTAGGTAGATTTGTACATTTGAATCATGTTTACATTCAAATGATTCAAACTTTACACGTATTTCCTATTATTTTTGAGTTTTGAATAATGTAACCCTAAAACTTAGGTCGTTTATCTCATTTCAAGCATGTTTATAATCAAAAGATTCAAAATTTATGTGTGTTTCATATAATTTTAGTGTTTTAAATCATGCAACACCAAAACATAAGGGTTTTTTATTCATTTTCAGCATGTTTACATTCAAAAGATTCAATCTTTATTCATGTTTCCTATATGTTTTGAGTTTTTAATAATGCAACACCAAAACTTATGCAATTTTACTCATTTTGAACATGTTTATAATCAAAATATTCTATCTTTATGCACGTTTCCTATAATTTTTGAGTTTTGTATAATGCAATAGCAAAACATAAGTAATTTTACTCATTTCTACTATGTTTATAGTCAAAAGATTCAAACTTTAGGCATGTTTTCTATCATTTTTGAGTTTTGAATAATGTAACACCAAAACATAGGCAATTTTAATTGTTTCGAGCATGTTTACAGTCAAAACATTCAAATTTTATGTGCATTTCCTATAATTTTTTATTTTTTAATAGTGCAACACCAAAAACTAGATTGTTTTACTCATTTTGAAAATGTTTATAATCAAAAGATTCAAACTTTATGCACCCTTCCTATAATTTTTGTGTTTTGAATAATGCAACACCAAAATTATGTGGTTTCACTCATTTCAAGCATGTTTATAGTTTAAATATTCAAATTTTATGCATGTTTCAAATAATTTTTGAGTTTTGAAGAATGCAACACCAAAACTTAGGTGGTTTTACTTGTTTATAGCATGATTAGAAAAAAAATCAACCTATATGCACATTTCCTATAGTTTTTGAGTTTTGAATAATAAAAAACCAAAACATGGGCAATTTTACTCATTTCAAGCATGCCTACATTCAAAAGATTCAAACCTTATTACATTTACTATAAAATTTTAGTTTTGAATAATGCAACACCAAAACTTAAGCTATTTTCCTCATTTTGAGCATATTTACAACCAAAAGATTCAAACATGTTTATGCAAGTTTACTCATCTCAAGCATGTTTAGAGTCAAAAGATTCAAAATTTATGTTTAAAGAATGTTTAGAATAAAAATATTTTAACTTTATATGGGTTTCTTATAATTTTAAAGTTTTGAATAATGAAATACCAAAACATAAGAAATTTTTCTTTTTTTATTCATGTTTAGAATTAAAAGATTCAAACTTTATGTAGATTTCTTATAATTTTGTAGTTTTGAATAATACAACACCAAAACTTAAGTAGTTTTACTCGTTTTGAGCATGTTTAGAATCAAAAGTTTCAAATTTATGAGGGTTTCTTATAAGTTTGGAGTTTTGAATAATGCAACACCAAAGCTTAAGTAGTTTTACTCATTTCAATCATGTTTACAATTAAAAGATTCAATTTTTATTCATGTTTCCTATAATTTTTAAATTTTGAGTAGTGAAACATCAAAACATAGGCAATTTCATTCATTTTGAGCATGTTTACAATCAAAATATTCAAACTTTATGCATGTTTCTTATAATTTTTCAATTTTAAATAATGCAACACCAAAACATAGGAAGTTTTACTCATTTTGAGCATGTTTACAATCAAAAAATTCAAACTTTAATCACTTTATTATAATTTTTGAGTTTTGAAAAATGCAACACCAAAACATAGGTGGTTTTACTCATTTTGATCATGTTTATAATCAAAAGATTCAAACTTCATGTGCATTTCCTATAATTCTTGAGAGTTAAATAATGTAACACTAAAATTTAGACAATTTTACTCATTTTAAGCATGTTTACAATAAAAAGATTCAAAATTTATGTGTGTTTCTTATCATTTTTGAGTTTTCAATAATGTAACACCAAAAATTAGGTAGTTTTACTCATTTCAAACATGTTTACAATCAAAAGATTCAAACATTATGAATGTTTCCTTTGATTTTTGATTTTTGAAAAATACAACACCAAAACTTAGGTTGTTTTACTCATTTTGAGCATGTTTACAATCAAATGATTTGAACTTTACACACATTTCCTATAATTTCTGATTTTTGAATAATATAACACCATAACTTAGGTGGTTTTTCTTATTTTGACCATGTTTACAATCAAATGATTCAAACTTTATGTGTGTTTCCTATAATTTTTTTGTTTTGAATAATGCAACACCAAAATTTACATAATTTTGCTCATTTTGGGAATGTTTAAAATGAAAAGATTCAAACTTTATGTGGGTTTCTTAAAAGTTTTGAGTTTTGAATAATGTAATACTAAAACTTAAGTGGTTTTACTTGTTTAGAGCATGTTTACAATGAAAATATTCAAAATTTATATGCATTTCCTACAATTTTTTAGTTTTAAATAATGCAACACAAAAAATTAGGATATTTTACTCATTTGGAACATGTTTACAATTAAAAGATTCAAATTTTATGCATGTTTCCTATAACTTATGAGCGTTGAATAATGCAACACCAAAACTTAGGTCATTTTACTCATTTTGAGCATGTTTAGAATCAAAAATTTTAAACTTTACATGGGTTTATTATAATTTTTGAGTTTTGAATAATGCAACACCAAAACTTAAGCAATTTTTTTCATTTTGAGCATGTTTAGAATCAAAAGATTCAAACTTTATGTGGGTTTCCTATATTTTTTAAGTTTTGAATAATGCAACACCAAAATTTAAGTGGTTTTACTCATTTTGAGCATGTTTAGATTCAAAATATTAAAATTTGTGTGTGTTTCCTATAATTTTTGAGTTTTGTATAATGCAACACTAAAACTTTAGTAGTTTTACTCATTTTGGGCATGTTTACAATCAAAAGATTCAAACATTATGCACATTTCCTATACTTTTTTAGTTTTAAATAAAGCAACACCAAAACTTAGGTAATTTTACTTGTTTTTAGCATATTTAAAATCAAAAGAATCAAAATTTATGTGCATTTACTATAATTTTTTAGTTTAGAATAATGTAGCACTAAAATTTAGGTAGTTTTACTCATTTCAAGCATGTTTACAATTAAAAGATTCAAAATTTATGTTTAGTTCCTATCATTTTTGAGTTGTAAATAATTTAACACCAAAACATAGGTGGTTTTACTCATTTTGGACATTTTTACAATCAAAAGATTGAAACTTTATGCTCATTTCCTATCACTTTTGAGTTTTGAAAAATACAACAACAAAACTTATGTGATTTTACTTATTTTGAGCATGTTTACAATCAAAAGATTCAAAATTTATGTGTGTTTCTTATAATTTTTGAGTTTTGTATAATGCAAAACCAAAATTTAAGTGGTTTTACTTGTTTTGAGCATGTTTACAACTAAAAAATTGAAACTTTATGTGCGTTCCCTATAATTTTTGAGTTTTGAATAATGAAACACTAGAACTTAGGCAATTTAAATTGTTTTGTACATGTTTATAGTTAAAATATTCAAACTATATGTGTATTTCCTATAATTTTTGAGTTTTGAATAATAAAACACTAAAACTTAGGCAATTTTATAGTTAAAAGATTCAAACTTTATGCATATTTCTTATTATTGTTTAGTTTTGAATAATGTAACATAAAAAATTCTATGGTTTTACTCATTTTGAGCATGTTTAAAATCAAAATATTCAAACTTAATGTGTCTTTCCTATAATTTTTGAGTTTTGAATAATGCAACAAAATATAGGCAATTTTATTAATTTTGAGCATGTTTACAATCAAAAGATTCACACTTTATTTGTGTTTCCTATAATTTTTGAGTTTTGAATAATGCAACACCAAAACCTAGGTGGATTTAATTGTTTTGAGCATGTTTACAGTTAAAAGATTCAAACTTTAGGCACATTTCCTATATTTTTTTAGTTTTGACTAATGCAACACCAAAACATAAGAAGTTTTACTCATTTTGAGCATGTTTACAGTCAAATGATTCAAACTTTATATGCATTTCCTATCTTTTTTGAGTTTTGAATAATACAACACCAAAATGTATGCAGATTTACTCATTTAGATTATGTTTAGAGTCAAAATATTCAAATTTTATATAGGTTTCCTATTATTTTTGAGTTTTAAAAAATGCAACAAGAAAACTTAGGTAGTTTTAATCATTTCAAACATGTTTAAAATCAAAATATTTAATCTATATGTGAATTTCCTATAATTTTTGAGTTTTGAATAATGCAAGACTAGAATGTATGCAGTTTTACAATTAAAAGATTCAATTTTAATCCTCATTTATTATAATTTTATAGTTTTAAATAATGTAACAGAAAAACTTAGGAGGTTTTACTTGTTTCAAGCATGTTTAAAATCAAAAGATTCAAACTTTATGTGTCTTTCCTATAATTTTTGAGTTTTGAAGAATGCAACACCAAAATATAGGTGGTTTTACTCATTTTGAACATGTTTACAATAAAAATATTCAAATTTTTTGTCCATTCCCTATAATTTTTGAGTTTTGAATAATGCAACACCAAAACATATGCAATTTTATCATCTCAAACATGTTTACAGTCAAAATATTCAGAATGTATGTGAATTTCCTTAATTTTTTACTTTTGAATAATGCAACACCCAAATGTGGGTGGTTTTACTCGTTTTGAGCATGTTTAGAATCAACAGATTCAAAGTTTATGCATGTTTCCTATAATTTTTGAGTTTTGAATAATGCAACACCAAAACATAGGCAATTTTGCTCATTTCAAGCATGTTTACTATTAAAAGATTCAAATTTTATGTGTTTATCCTATAATTTTTGAGATTTAAATAATGCAACACCAAAACTTAAGGTATTTTTATCATTTTGAGCATGTTTAGAGTCAAAATATTCAAAATTTATGCATATTTCCTATAATTTTCGAGTTTTGAATAATACAACACCAAAACTTAGGTGGTTTTACTCGTTTCAAGCATGTTTATAGTCAAAAAATTTAAACCTTTTTTAGTGTTTCCTAAATTTTTTTAGTTTTAAATAATGCAAAACTAAAACTTAGGTGGTTTTACTCATTTTGAGCATCTTTACAATCAAAGATTCAAACTTTATATGGGTTTCCAATAATTTTTGAATTTTGAATAATGCAACAACAAAATTTAGGTGGTTTTACTCCTTTTGAGCATGCTTAAAATCAAAATATTTAAACTTTATGGTAGTTTCCTATAGTTTTTGAGTTTTAAAAATGCAACACCAAACCTTAGGTAGTTTTCTTCATTTTGAGCATGTTTAGAATAAAAAGTTTCAAACTTAAAGTAGGTTTCCTATATTTTTTTAGTTTTGAATAATGCAACACCAAAACTTAAGTGGTGTTGATCATTTTGAAAATTTTTAGAATAAAGATATTCAAATTGTTTGGAGATTTCCTATATTTTTTTAGTTTTATATAATGTAACAAAAAAAATTAAATGTTTTTACTCATTTTAAGCATGTTTACAATCAAAAGATTCAAACTTTATGCATGTTTCCTATAATTTTTGAGTTTTGTATAATGCAATGCCAAAAAATTAGTTTTACTTGTTTGGAGCATGTTTACAATCAAAAGATTCAAACTTTGTGCATGTATCCTATATTTTTTGAGTTTTTAATAATAAAACACAAAAACTTAGATAGTTTTATTTATTTTGAGCATGTTTACAATTGAAATATTCAAATTTTATGGGAATTTTTTTGTAACTTTTGAGTTTTGAATAATGTAACACCAAAAATTAGGTGGTTATACTCATTTTGATTATGTTTACCATCAAAATATTGAAAATTTATGCACATTTCCTATCATTTTTGAGATTTAAATAATACAACAAAAAAAATTTAGGTGGTTTTACTCATTTTGAGCATGTTGACATTCAAAAAATTCAAACTTTATATATGTTTCCTATATTTTTTTAGTTTTGAATAATGCAACACCAAAACTTAGGTAGTTTTACTCCTTTTGAGCATTTTTACAATCAAAAGATTCAAACTATATGCATGTTTCCTATCATTTTTGAGTTTTAAATAATGCAACACCAAAACTTAAGCAATTTTACTTGTTTCAAGCATGTTTACAATTAAAAGATTTAAACTTTATGCATGTTCCTATAATTTCTTAGTCTTGAATAATGTAACAGTAAAACTTAGGTAGGTTTACTTGTTTCGAGCATGTTTACATTCAAAATATTCAAAATTTACATGCATTTCATATAATTTTTGAGTTTTCAATAATGTAACACCAAAACTTAGGCATTTAACTCATTTTGGGTATGTTTACAATCAAAAGATTCAAACATTATGTGTGTTTCCTATAATTTTTGTGTTTTGAATCATGCAACACCAAAAATTTTGGGGTTTTTAATGTAGATCATATGCAACTAAACACCACACTTATGTTTCCATTCACATTTTTAAATAGGTCCTTATTAATCTGAGCATGCATAGTCATGAAACATAGGTCTGCAAGTATGTTGTTCAAAGTCTTTTACTCTCATTCAAGTTTGTGATTATTTATTACAAATTTTATCAAATTTAGGAAATCCCCACATTACCTATATTCACATTCTTATATATCCTTATTTACCTCACTACCAACATGGTCACAACCTATAGGTTTTGCAAATGTTTCTTTCAGGTTTATTTACTCACTTAACACTTCTTAAACATAATGAATTATTTATGGAGATGTATACACCCTATATTCAACACTTGTATTTGATATAAACATGCAAAACTACCTCTATTCCACCTATTGATGATGTTCTAGTTCAACTAAGCACATAGTTATAATTACAAACCGTGCACTATTATCTTAACACTTTTGAATCCCAATAGAAACTCACCAGCCTCTACACATGATTGGTGGGGGGGGGTAGGTATGAAATATCCTAATTAAATTTTTAGCAACAATCATTACTTAACACACTTACCATGATACCCTTGTATTCTCTTACCAACTTTAGCCTACTCAGATGCCTGATTTTTTGACTATTTCAGGTCTGTAGGACCTGAGAGGTAATTATTTCACTTTAGCACTTGTTCACTCCACTTCTAAATGTCTATGATAGTTTTTTTGACTTTGCATAATGCCCATATGCCATATTCATGCATTTAAAAATAGTTACTCACCCACTATTCAAGTTTTGATCCCATTATGTATTGCTCTAAGTTCTTAATCATAATTTTGTGTTTCTTGAAATAGTTATTTAAGAGTATTTAGGTTTTCAAAACAAATTAAATCCACCTACATGATAGATGAATGAATTTAGACTTCAATATATCTTATGAATGCATCAGATTATCCTAATGACACTAATCTCATACACTTTTGTCATTCTTACTCGTGACTGTGTGTAAATCAAAAAATCTATAGTCTTGTGAAATAATGCTCTATATGATATTTGTATTCAAGAAACCTATTAAGGATAAAAAATAAAAGAACTTACTCAAGTAATCAATAGTCCATAAATTCTTATTTTACACTTCTGCCACTCAATCTTCATGCAATGTGAGAATGCAGGATCTTGACACAATCTACAACTTTTCATTCACAACAACCATAATCTTGGAGCTTCACATAGTTTTAAAACATATCAAGAAAGAGAATTCAAACATATCCATTTCATGATGGATCATCATACCACAATACTATCAAACCTTCCCTCTTTCAACATTTAAAAACTTAGTCATCTTCATTAAAATACATCAATAATAGAATGCATAATCTTTTCATCAAAATATAAGGTTTATCCCTTTTTATTTTTCTCAAGGCTAGAGCTCCTTTACCTCCATGAATACATTATCCAAAAAATTGACTCAAAATAAAAAATTATAATATTTATAACACCAATAACTGCCCTAACTACTTCTTGTAAGTCTCTAAGTCATTCTTGAAATTGCCTCATTCAGGTTTACAAAGGCATTATCACTTAATGCACTTAACCCCCTATTTTATGTTTTCTATCAACCTCTATAGACTAAACACTAACATTAGAAAACATTAATTAAAATAAGAGCATCGGAGAACTTCCTCAAATATATAAATAATGCTTTTAGTGGGAAATATCTTTTTGAATGTTTCAAGCAATTTAACACCTCTAAAACACCACAATCAGACCCAAGAGGGATTCTAAGGCACCTAGACACCAAAAAAACCAAAATTGAAACTAAGTATGATGCCCCTACATTAGTTTTACCTATTTCAGGTATTGAACATTCAAAATAATCAAACTTTATTGGTGTTTCCTATAATTTTTGAGTTTTAAATATTGTAACACCAAAACTTAGGTGTTTTTACTCGTTTAAAGCATATTTACAATCAAAAGATTAAAACTTTATGCACATTTCCAATTATTTTTGAGTTTTGGATAATGAAACATCAAAATATGAGTTGTTTTACCTATTTCGAGCATGTTTACAATCCAAAGATTCAAAATTTAAGTGTGTTTCCTATCAATTTTGAGTTTTAAATAATGTAACACCAAAATATAGGTGGTTTTACTTGTTTTGAGCATGTTTACAATCAAAAGATTCAAACTTTTTGTGTTTCCTATAATTTTCAAGTTTTGAATAATGTAACACCAAAACTTAAGTAGTTTTACTTGTTTTAAGCATGTTTATGATCAAAAGATTCAAACTTCATTTTTGTTTCCTATAATTTTTGAGTTTTGAATAATGCAACACTAAAACATGGGAGGTTTTACTCCTTTCAAACATGTTTACAGTTAAAGGAATTAAACTTTATCCATGCTTCAAAAAAAATTGTGTTTTAAAGAATTCAACACCAAAACTTTGGTGGGTTTACTTGTTTCAAGCATGTTTACAATAAAAAGATTCAAACTTTATGGTCATTTCCTATAATTTTTGAGTTTTGAATAATGAAACATGAAAACATAGGCAAATTTTACTCATTTTGAGCATGTTTACAATCAAAAGATTCAAACTTTATCTGCACTTCCTATAAGTTTTGAGTTTTGAATAATACAACACCAAAACATAGACTATTTTACTCATTTTGAGCATATTTACAATCAAAAGATTCAAACACTATGAACATTTCCTATAATTTTTGAGTTTTGAATAATGCACACAATAACTTATGTAGTTTTACTCATTTTAAGCATGTTTAGAAACAAAAGATTCAAATTTTATGTGGATTTACTATAATTTTAAAGTTTTCAATAATGGAACACAAAGACATAGGCTGTTTTACTCATTTTGAGCATTTTTAGAATCAAAAGATTTAATTAAACTTTATGCAAGTTTCCTATAATTTTTGAGTTTTGAATAATGCAACACCAAAACATGGGTAGTTTTTCTTGTTTCGAGCATGTTTAGAATAAAAAGATTAAAACTTTATTTGGGTTTCATAATTTTTTTGAGTTTTGAATAATACAACACAAAAACTTAAGCAATTTTCCTCATTTTGAGCATGTTTAGAATCAAAAGATTCAAAATTTATCTGGGTTTCCTATAATTTTTGAGTTTTGAATAATGCAACACCAAAACATGAGTAGTTTTTCTTGTTTCGAACATGTTTAGAATAAAAAGATTCAAACTTTATTTGGGTTTCCTAAAAATTTTGAGTTTTGAATAATGCAACACAAAAACTTAAGCAATTTTCCTCATTTTGAGCATGTTTAGAATCAAAACGTTCAAAATTTATTTGGGTTTCCTATAATTTTTTAGTTTTGAATAATGCAACACCAAAAATTAAGTGGTTTTACTCGTTTTGAGCATGTTTAGAAATAAAAGATTTTAATAAATGTAGGTTTCTTATAATTTTTGAGTTTTGTATAATGCAACACTAAAACTTAAGCAACTTTACTTGTTTAGAGAATGTTTACAATCAAAATATCTAAATATTATGCATGTTTCCTATAATTTTTTAGTAAGAATAATGCAACACCAAAACTTAGGCAATTTTACTCATTTTAAGCATGTTTACATTCAAAATATTCAAAATTTAAGTGCATTTCCTATAATTTTTGAGTTTTTAATAATGAAACACCAAAACTTAGATGGTTTTACTTGTTTTGAGCAGGTTTAAAATCAAAAGATTCAAACTTTATTTGCATTTACTAAATAATTTTTGAATTTTGAATAATGCAACAACAAAATTTAGGCAATTTTACTCATTTCAAGCATGTTTACAAACAAAAAATTCAAGCTTTATATGTGTTTCCTATAATTTTTGAGTTTTGAATAATGTAAAACTAAAATTTAGGTGGTTTGACTTGATTTAAGTATGTTTACAATTAAAAGATTCAAACTTTATGCTTGTGTCCTTTCATTTTTGAGTTTTAAAGAATGAAACACCAAAAATTAGGTGGTTTTACTACTTTCAAGCATGTTTATAATCAAAAGATTCAAACTTTATGCATGTTTCCTATAACTATTGAGTTTTGTATAATGCAACACCAAAACTTAAGTGGTTTTACTCATTTCAAACATGTTTACAATAAAAAGATCCAAACTTTATGCATGTTCACTATAATTTTTGAGGTTTTAATAATGGAACACCAGAACTTAGGTAGTTTTTAATTGTTTTGAGCATGTTTATAGTTAAAATGTTTAAACAATTTGAATATTTCCTATAATTTTTATGTTTTAAATAATGCATCACCAAAACTTTGGTCATTTTATAGTTAAAAGATACAAACTTTATACACATTTCTTGTAATTTTTTTTATTTTGAATAATGTAACACCAAAACTTAGGTGGTTTTACTCATTTTGAGCATTTTAAAAATCAATAGATTCAAACTTTATGTGTCTTTATTATAATTTTTGAGTTTTGAATAATGTAACACTAAAACATAGATGGTTTTACTCATTTTGAGTATGTTTACAATCAAAAGATTTAAAATTTATGTGTGTTTCCTATAATTTTTTAGATTTGAATAATGCAACACCAAAACATAGTCCATTTTTCTTGTTTTGAGCATGTTTACTATCAAAAAATTCAACCTTTATGTGCATTACCTATAATTTTTGAGTTTTGAATAATACAACACTAAAACTTAGGCAATTATCTTCATTTAAGCATGTATAGAATTAAAAGATTCAAATTTTAGGTAGGTTTCTTATCATTTTTGAGTTTTGAATAATACAACACCAAAACATAATTTTTAAGCATGTTTATCATCAAAATATTCAAACTCTATGGATTTTTCCTATATCTATATAATACAACAAAAAAATTAAGCAGTTTTACTCACTTTGAGCATGTTTACAATCAAAAGATTCAAAATTTATGTGTGTTTCCTATAATTTTTGAGTTTTGTATAATACAACACCAAAACTCCAGTAGTTTTACTCATTTTAAGCATGTTTGCAATCAAAAATTTCAAAATTTATGCACATTTCCTATAATTTTTGAGTTTTGAATAATGAAACACAAAAACTTAGGTAGTTTTACTCATTTTGAGCATGTTTACAATTAAAATATTTAAACTTTATTGGTGTTTCCTATAATTTTTATGTTTTAAATAATGCAATACTAAAAATTAGGCAGTTTTACTCATTTTAAACATGTTTATAATCAATAGATTGAAAATTTATGCACATTTCCTATTATTTTTGAGATTTGGATAATGCAACACAAAAATTTAGGTAGGTGTTTACTCATTTGGAGCATATTTACAATTAAAAAATTCAATCTTTATACACATTTCTTATAATTTTTGAGTTCTGAGTAATGTAACATTAAAACTTCAATAGTTTTACTCCTTTCAATCATGTTTACAATCAAAAGATTCAAAATTTATGTGTTTCTTATCATTTTTGACTTTTGAATAATGTAACACCAAAACATAGGTGGTTTTACTCATTTTAAGCATGTTTACAATCAAAAGATTCAAATTTTATGCATGTTTCTTAGAATTTTTGAGTTTTAAAAAAATGTAACATCAAAAATTAGGTAGTTTTACTTGTTTTGAGCATGTTTAGAATCAAAAGATTCAAAATCTATGCAGATTTCCAATAATTTTTGAGTTTTTAAAAATGAAAAACCAAACTTAGGTGGTTTTAAATGTTTTGACCATGTTTATAATCAAAATATTCAAACTTTATGCATATTTTCTATAATTTTTTAGTTTTGAATAATGCAACACCAAAATGTAGGTAGTTTTACTCATTTCAAGCATGTTTACAATCAAAAGATTCAACTTTTATGTAGATATAATATAATTTTTTATTTTTGAAAAATGCAACACCAAAACATAGGTGGTTTTACTCGAGCATGTTTAGAATTAAAATATTCAAACTTTATGTGTGTTTCTTATAATTTTTGAGTTTTCAATAATTCCACACGAAAACTTAAGTAGTTTTACACATTTCAAACATGTTTAGATGCAAAAAAATTCAAACTTTTTATGGGTTTGATATAACTTTTTAGTTTGGAATAACGCAACACCAAAACTTATGTGGCTTTACTCATTTCAAGCTTGTTTAGAATCAATAGATTCAAACTTTATGTGGATTTTCAATAATTTTTTAGTTTTGAATAAATCAACACCAAAACTTAAGCTATTTTACTTGTTTTGAGCATATTTACAATCATAAAATTCAAACTTTATGCATGCTTCCTATAATTTGAGTTTTAAATAATGCAACAACAAACTTAAGGTGGTTTTACTCTTTCTAAGCATGTTTATAATCAAAAAATTCAAACTTTATGCATATTTATTATAATTTTTTAGTTTTGAATAATGTAACACCAAAACATAAGCAATTTTGCTCATTTCAAGCATGTCTAAAATCAAAATATTCAATCTTTATGCATGTTTCCTATATTTTTTGAGTTTTAAATAATGCAACACCAAAACTTAAGAGAATTTAATCATTTTGAGCATGTTTAGAGTAAAAATATTCAAACTTTATGCATGTTTCCTAGAATATTTGAGTTTTTAATAATACAACACCAAAACTTACGTGGTTTTTCTCATTTCAAGCATGTTTATAGTTAAAAAATTCAAATTTTTAATGTATTTCCTATAATTTTTGAGTTTTGAATAATGCAACACCAAAACCTAGGGTAGTTTGGCACATTTTAAGCATGTTTATAATTAAAAGATTCAAACTATATCCCTATTTCATATAAATTTTTGGTTTTAAATATTGCAAAACCAAAAATTTATGTTTACAATCAAAAGATTTAAACTTTATTTGCATTTTTTACAATAATGCAACACCAAAACTTAGGTAGTTTCACTAATTTTTAGCATGTTTAGAATCAAAATATTCAAACTTAATAATGGTTTCCTATCATTTTTGAGTTTTGAATAATGCAACACCAAAACTTAGGTGGTTTTACTCATTTTGAGCATTTTAAAAAATAAAAGATTCAAACTTTATGCAAGTTTTCTATAGTTTTTGAATTTTGAATAATGCAACACCAAAACTTAAACTAGTTTTCCTCCTTTTGAGCATGTTTAGAATCAAGAGATTCAAACTTCATGCAGGTTTCCTATAAATTTTGAGTTTTGAAAAATGTAACATGAAAACTCAAGTAGTTTTACTTGTTTTGAGCATGATTAGAATCAAAAGATTCAAAATTTGTGTGGATTTCTTATAATTTTTCAATTTTATATAATAAAACAACAAAATTTTAAGCATTTTACTCATTTTGGGTATGTTTACAATAAAAAAAGATTCAAACTTTATGCATGTTTGCTATAGTTTTTGTGTTTTATATAATGTAACACCAAAACTTAAGCAATTTTACTCATTTTGAGAATGTTTACAATCAAAAGATTCAAACTTCATGCACGTTTCTCATCATTTTTGAGCTTTGAATAATACAACACCAAAACTTAGGTAGTTTTACTCATTTTGAGAATGTTTACAATCAATATATTCAAACATTATGTTTCATATAATTTTTGAGTTTTGAATAATGTAACACTATAAATTATCCAATTTTACTCATTTTAAGTATGCTTACAATCTAAAGATTCAAACTTTAAATACGTTTCCTATTATTTTTGAGTTTTGAATAATGCAAATTTAAAACTTAGGTAGTTTTACACCTTTTGAGCATGTTTACAATCAAAAAATTCAAACTTTATGCATGTTTCTTATCATTTTTTATTTTTGAATAATATAACACCAAAACTTAAATATTTTGAAAAATACAACACCAAAACTTAGGTGGTTTTACTAATTTTGAGAATGTTTAGAATCAAATGATTTAAATTTTATGTGGGTTTCCTATAATTTTTGAGTTTTGAAAAATTCAACACCAAAACTTAGGTGATTTTACTCATTTTAAGCATGATTAGAATTAAATAATTCAAACTTTATCTGAGTTTGATATAATTTTTGAGTTTTGAATAATGAAACACCAAAATTTAATTGGTTTTACTCATTTTGAGAATGTTTAAAATCAAAAGATTAAAACTTTATGTGGGTTTCCTATAATATTTGAGTTTTAGATAATGACACTAAAAGTTAGGAGGTTTTACTCATTTAGAACATTTTTACAATAAAAATATTCAAATATTATGCATATTTCCTATAATTTTCAAGTTTTAAATAATGGAACACAAAAAATTAGGCAGTTTTACTCATGTAAAGCATTTTTATAATTAAAAAACACAAAATTTATCCTTGTTCACTACAATTTTTAAGTTTTTAACAATGAAACCCCAAAACATAGGTAGTTTTATTAATTTGAACATGTTTAAAACTAAAAATATTCAAAATTTATATACATTTCCTATAATTTTTGAGTTTTGAATAATGCAACACCAAAACATAAAAACATTTATATGTTTTGAGCATGTTTACAATCAAAAGATTCAAACTTTGTGTGTTTCTTATAATTTTAGATTTTTGAATAATGCAACACCAAACTAAGGTGGTTTTACTCATTTTGAGCATGTTTATTACAATCAAAAGATTTAATCTTTATTGGGTTTCTTATAATTTTTTTGTTTTGAATAATGCAGCACTAAAGCTTAGGTAGTTTTACTCATTTTGAACAAGTTTACAATTAAACATTCAAACTTTATGCATGTTTCATATAATTTTTGAGTTTTGAATAATGCAACACACAAACATAGGTAGTTTTACTCATTTTGATAATGTTTATAATAAAAAAATTCAAACATTATGCACTTTTCCTATAATTTTTTAGTTTTGAATAATGCTACACCAAAACTTATGTGGTTTTACTCATTTTGTGCATGTTTACATTAAAAGATTCAAACTTTATATGTGTTTCATTTAAGTTTTGATTTTTAAATAATGTAACATCAAAACATAGGTTATTTTCCTCATTTTGAGCATGTTTACAATAAAAAAATTCAGACTTTATGCATGTTTCTTATAATTTGATATTTGAATAATGCAACACCAAAACTTAGGTAGTTTTACTCATTTTGAGCATGTTTACAATCAAAAGATTCAAACTTTATGTAAATTTTCTATAATTTTGTAGTTTTGAATAATGAAACACCAAAACTTAGTCAATTTTACTCATTTCATATATGTTTATAATCTAATGATTCAAAATATATGTGCATTTCCTATAATTTTTGAGTTTTGAATAATGTAACACAAAAATTTAAGCAATTTTAGTCATTTTGAGCATGTTTAAAATCAAAAATATAAAATTTTATGTACATTTATTATGATTTTTGAGTTTTGAATAATGCAACACCAAAACTTAAGTGGTTTTACTTGTTTTGTGCATATTTACAATCAAAATATTTAGACTTTATGCATGTTTTGTATAATTTTTCAATTTAGATTAATGCAACACTAAAACTTAGTCAATTTTACTCATTTCAAACATGTTTACAATTAAAAAATTCAAACTTTATATGTGTTTCTTGGTATTTTTTAGTTTTGAATAATACAACACCAAAACATAATAAATTTTACTTGTTTTGAGCATGTTTACAATAAAAAGATTAAATTTTATGCACATTTTCTATAATTTTTGAGTTGTAAATAATGCAACATTAAAACTTAAGTGGTTTTACCTATTTCAAGCATATTTACAATCAAAAGATTCAAATTTATACACATTTCCTATAATTTTGGAGTTTTGAATGATGCAACATTAGAACTTAGGTGATTTTAATCATTTCAAGCGTGTTTATAATCAAAAGATTCAAACTTTATGCACATTTCCTATAGGTTTTTAGTTTTGAATAATGTAACACCAAAACTTAAGTAGTTTTCCTCATTTAGAAAATGTTTAAAATCAAAAGATTCAAACTTAGGTTTCCTATAATTTTTTAGTTTTGAATAATGTAATAACTAAACTTAAGTGGTTTTACTCATTTTATAATCAAAATATTCAATATTTATAAGCATCTTTACTCCTTTCTAACATCTTTATAATCAAAAGATTCAAACGTTATGAATGTTTCCTAGAATTTTTGAGTTTTGAATAATGCAACATAAAAACTTAAGTATTTTCCTAATTTTTAGCATTTTTATAGTGTCAAGATCCTACTCTCCCCAATAAGAGTATATATGATTACCTTGTATTAGCAACTAAACACGGAATTATACCAGAATGAATAAGTAACTAGAAATATGAAACAACACAGGATATGAGAGACAATACACAATTGTATTAATAATCACTCAGAAGAAAATACAACAAAGAAGATGCCACTTTTTCTTCCACCTTTAAGGCTTGCCACACCTCAAGGACTTCTTCCCTCTCTCTCACAGTCTCAACAATAAACTCAAATATAGAGTTGTTGTTCACCTCCACCAGTCAGTAACAACGTTGCCAGTACACCAAGTACACAACCGTACTCCAAGTAGATCTCCCTTTCCTTGTTGCCACCTGCAAATCAACAGACCTTACTTACCATGTAGATATCTCTACACCCTGAAGAACCCTTGTCCTTGCCTCACCAAGTCCTTATGATTCTTCAACCAGTACCCCGATAAATCTCCTAGTAGAACTTGCACAACCTGCAACTCTAACTGATCATACACACTCAGCACCCCTTTGGAACTAAGAGGAGCTACTCTAGCTCTCTCTTCAAACTCAATGGCTTTCTAGCACACTTTTACAATACAGCCTATGAGTCTATTATATAGATCTCATGCATATAATAATTAGACTTTCTTAATTACAATAATTAGACACGTAACTCAAGACTATAATTAGCCTTTACATGCAAACTCTTGGTTCAACAAACTAACTATCCGTGTAACGAACAGTTCTGGAACTGCCACAGGCGATCGACATCGGTCCCTGTCTGCCTGGAGGTGACCGACGTCGACCGACCTCCTGCCGATGCCGGTTGTCTATCAGTTCACACCTGCCGATGTCGGTTACCTTCTGCACTATACTCTGCCGACGCCGGTCTCCCTGGAACTCAACAACCCCCTCCATGTTTGCAACAGTTGAAGCTTTTAGCTCCACACCCTAACATATAGTCAAAATATTCAAACTTTATGTGTGTTTCTTATAATTTTTGAGTTTTGAATAATGCAACACTAAAATATAGGTAGTTTAACTCATTTTGAGCATGTTTACAATCAAAATATTTAAACTTTACGTGCATTTCCTATAATTTTTTAGATTTAAATAATGCAACACCAAAACATAGTCTATTTTACTTGTTTCAAGCATGCTTACAATCAAAATGTTCAAACTTTATGCACATTTCCTATAATTTTTTCAGTTTTGAATAATGCAACACCAAAACATAGGTAGTTTTATATGTTTTGAGCATGTTTACAATCAAAAGATTCAAACTTTATGTCTATTTCCTATAATTTTTGAGTTTTAAATAATGCAACATCAAAACATAAATGGTTTTACTCATTTTGAGCATGTTTGAAATTAAAAAAAATCAAACTTTATTCGTGTTTCTTATAATTTTTGAGTTTTGAATAATACAACACCAAAACTTTGATAGATTTACTTGTTTTGAACATGTTTACAATCAAAATATTGAAACTTTATATGCATTTCCTTTAATTTGAGTTTTGAATAATGCAACACCAAAACTTAAATAAGTTTACTTATTTTGAGCATGTTTAAAATCAAAAGATTCAAACTTTATGCCTATTTACTATAATTATTAAGTTTTGAATAATACAACACCAAAACTTAGGTGGTTTATCTCATTTTGAGCATATTTAGAATTATAAAATTCAAACTTAATGCCTATTTCCTATAATTTTTGAGTTTTGAATAATGTAACACCAAAACTTAAGTGGTTTTAAGTGTTATGATCATGTTTAAAATAAAAATATTGAAATTTTACTTGTTTCAAGCATGTTAAAAATGAAAAGATTCAAATTTTATGTATGTTTCCTATAACTTTTGAGTTTTGAATAATGAAACACTAATACTTGGGTGGTTTTACTCATTTTGAGCATGTTGATAAATAAAAGATTAAAACTTTATGTCCATTTCTTATAATTTTTTAGTCTTGAATAAAGCAACACCAAAACATAGACAGTGTACTCATTTCAAACTTACAATCAAAAGAATCAAACTTTATTCGTGTTTCCTATAATTTTTGAGCTATGAATAACACAACATCAAAACTAAGGTATTTTTGATCCTTTTGAGCATGTTTACAGTTAAAAGATTCAAAATTTATGTGGGTTTCTTATAATTGTTTAGTTTTGAATAATGCAATAGCAAAACTTAGGTAGTTTTACTCATTTTGAGCATGTTTACAGTCAAAAGATTCAAAATTAATGTGTGTTTAATATAATTTTTGAGTTTTTAATTAAAAAACATCAAAACTTAGGTGGTTTTACTTGTTTTAGGCATATTTACAATCAAAAAATTCAAACTTTATGGGCTTTTTTCATTAAGTTTTTGAGTTTTGAATAATGTAACACAAAAACTTAGGCCATTTTTCTCATTTTGAGCATGTTTACACTCAAAAGATTCAAAATGTATGCCCATTTCATATAATTTTTAGTATTGAATAATGCAACACCAAAACATAGGTGGTTTTACTCATTTTGAGCATGTTTACACTCAAAAGATTCAAACTTTATTTGTATTTTTTATAATTTTTTAGTTTTAAATAATTCAATACCAAAACTTAGGTGGTTTTACTCATTTTGAACATATTTAGAATCAAAATATTTAAAACTTAATGTGAGTTTCCTTTAATTTTTGAGTTTTGAATAACTTAACATCAAAACTTAAGTGGTTTTACTCATTTTGAGCATGTTTAGAGTAAAAAGACTCAAACTTTATGTGGGGTTCCTATAATTTTTGAGTTTTGTATCATGTAACACAAAAATTTAATAAGTTTTTCTGATTTTTAGCATGTTTATAATAAAAAGATACAAGATTTATGCATATTTCCTATAATTTTTGAGTTTTGTATATGCAACTCCAAAACTTAAGTAGTTTTACTTATTTTGTTTATGTTTACAATCAAAAGATTCAATTTTTATGTATGTTTCTTATAATTTTTGAGTTTTGAATAATGAAACAATAAAACTTAGGTGGTTATCCTCATTTCGAGCATGTTTAGAATAAAAAGATTCAAAATTTATGTGGATTTCTTATAATTTTTGAGTTTTGGAAAATGCAACACCAAAACTTAAGTAGTTTTACTCATTTTGAGCATGTTTAAAATCAAAAAAATTAAATTTTATGCTAGATTCATATAATTTTTTAGTTTTGAATAATGCAACACCAAAATTTAAGTAGTTTTAATCATTTCGAGCATGTTTACAATAAATATATTCAAACTTTATGCACATTTTCTCTAGTTTTTTTAGTTTTAAGTAATGCAACACCAAACATAGGTAGTTTTACTTGTTTCAAACATGTTTAGAATCAATAGATTCAATCTTTATGTGGATTTACTATAATTTTTGAGTTTTCAATAGTAAAACACCAAAACTTAAATAGTGTAATAATTTTGACCATGTTTAGAATCAAAAGATTCAAACTTTATGTCAGTTGCTATATTTTTTGAGTTTTGAATAATGCAACACCAAAACATAAGTGATTTTACTCATTTTGAGCATGTTTATAATCAAAAGATTCAAAATTTACATGTGTTTCCTATAATATTTGAGTTTTGAATAATGCATCACCAAAACTTAGGTGATTTTACTCATTTTGAGCATGTTTATAATCAAAATATTTATGCACTTCTATAATTTTTGAGTTTTGAATAATGGAACACAAAAGCTTACGTAGTTTTACTCATTTCAAGCATGTTTAAAATCAAAAGATTCAAAATTTATGTGTGTTTCTTATATTTTATTAGCTTTGATTAATACAACACCAAAATATAGGTGGTTTTACATAGTTTGAGCATGTTTATAATCAAAATATTCAAACTTTATATGTGTTTCCTATAATTTTTGAGTTTTGAATAATGTAACACCAAAACTAAGGTTATTTTAGATGTTTCAAGTATGCTTACAATCAAAAGATTTATTCTTTAAATGTGTTTTCAATAGTTTTGGTGTTTGGAATAATGCAACACAAAAACTTCGGTGGTTTTACTCATTTCGAGCATTTTTACATCAAAAGATTCAAATTTTATACATGTTTCTTATAATTTTTGAGTTTTGAATAATGTAACACCAAAACTAAGGTAGTTTTACTCATTTTGAGCACGTTTACATTTAAAATTCTAAAATTTATGTGTGTTTCTTATAATTTTTTAGTTTTGAATAATAAAACACCAAACCTTAGGCAGTTTTACTCATTTCGAGCATGTTTACAGTAAAAATATTTAAAAATTATGTGCATTTCCTATAATTTTTTAGTTTTGAATAATGTAACTAAAAAACCTAGATGTTTTTACTCATTTCAAGCATGTTTTCAATCAAAATATTCAAACATTACATGTATTTCCTATTATTTTTGAATAGTTCAACAATAAAACATAGATATTTTTACTCATTTCAAGCATATTTGTGATCAAAAAATTCAACCTTTATG
Organism: Torreya grandis; assembly: GCA_037957365.1. Taxonomy (NCBI): domain Eukaryota; kingdom Viridiplantae; phylum Streptophyta; class Pinopsida; order Cupressales; family Taxaceae; genus Torreya; species Torreya grandis. The sequence goes on along the minus strand of JARHVA010001051.1, from coordinate 619,171 downwards.
CATGTTTCTCATAATTTTATATTTTTGAATAATGTAACACCAAAAGCTAGGCGGTTTCACTCATTTCAAGCATGTTTACAATCCAAATATTCAAACTTTATGTAGGTTTCCTATTATTTTAAAGTTTTGAATAATGCAAAACCAAAATATAAGCAATTTTACTCATTTTGAGCATGTTTACAATCAAAAAATTTAAACTTTATTTGTGTTTCTTATATTTTTGAGGTTTGAATAATGCAACACTAAAATTAAAGTAGCTTTACTCATTTTGAGAATGTTTAAAATTAAAAGATTCAAACTTTATGCATGTTTCCTATAATTTTTGAGTTTTTTATAATTCAACACCAAGACTTAGGTGCTTTTACTCTTTTTGAGCATGTTTACAATTGAGAGATTCAAAATTTATATACGTTTCCTATATTTTTTGAGTTTTAAAAAATGCAACACAAAAACTTAAGATTTTTACTTATTTTGAGCATGTTTACAATCAAAGATTCAAACTTTATGCATGTGTCTTATAATTTTTGAGTTTTGAATAATGCAACACTAAAACATAGGTATTTTTACTATTTTGAGCCTTAAAAGATTCACAATTTATGTGTATTTTCTTTAATTTTTGAGTTTTTAATAATGTAACACCAAAACTCAAGTAGTTTTACTCATTTTGAGCATGTTTACAATCAAAAGATTCAAACTTTATGTGCATTTCCTATAATTTTTGAGTTTTAAATAATGCAACACTAAAACATACATAGTTTTACTCATTTTTAGCATGTTTATAATAAACAAATTCATACTTTATGCCCATTTCTTATATTTTTTGAGTTTTGAGTAATACAACACCAAAACATAGGTAGTTTTACTCATTTTGAGCATGTTTACAATCAAAAGATTCCAAATTTATGAGCATTTCCTATAATTTTTTAGTTTTGAGTAATGCAATACAAAAACTTAGGTGGTTTACTCATTTCAAGCATGTTTAGAATCAAAATATTGAAACTTAAAGCGAGTTTTCTATAATTCTTGAGTTTTGAATAATGCAACACAAAAACTTAGGAGGTTTTACTCATTTCAAGCATGTTTACAATCAAAAGATTCAAACTTTATGAAAGTTTCATCTAATTTAGTACACCAAAACTTAAGCAGTTTTCCTCATTTTAAGCATGTTTAGAATCAAAAGTTTCAAACTTTATGCAGGTTTCTTATAATTTTTGAGATATGAATAATGCAACACCAAAACTTAGGTAGTTTTAGTCATTTTGAGCATATTTACAATTAAAAGTTTCAAACTTTATGCATGCTTTCTATATTTTTAATTTTTTGAATAACACAACATAAAAACATGGCTAGTTTCACTTATTTTGAGCATGTTTACAATCAATAGTTTTAAATTTTGTGCACATTTCTTTTAATTTTTTTAGTTTTAAATAATGTAACAACAAAAACCAGGTGATTTTTCTCATTTTGAGCATGTTTACAATCAAAATATTCAAACTTTATGCATACAATGGCTATAATTTTTGAGTTTTGAAAAATGCAACATGAAAATTGAAGCAGTTTTATTCATTTTGAGCATGTTTACAGTCAAAAGATCAAAAAAATTTGTGTGTTCCCTATAAAATTTGATTTTTGGACAATGCAACACCAAAACTTAAGTGGTTTTACTCATTTCAAACATGTTTACAATAAAAAGATTAAAACTTTATGCATGTTTCCTAAATTATGAGTTTTGAAAAATATGACTTTTGAAAAATTAGGTGGTTTTACTCATTTTGATCATGTTTACAATCAAAAGATTCAATATTTATGCGTGTTTCCTACAATTTTTTAGTTTTGAATATGCAACACCAAAACTTAAGTGATTTTACTTATTTTGAGCATGTTTACAACTAACAAATTAAAACTCTATGCATGTTTCCTATAAATTTTGAGTTTTGAATAATGCAACACTAGAAATTAAGGGGTTTTAATTAATTCGAGCATGTTTACAATCATAAGATTAAAATTTTATGTGCATTTCCTATAATTTTATAGTTTTGAATAATGGAACACCAAAACTTAGACAATTTTATTCATTTCAAGAATGTTGACAATCAAAAGATTCAAATTTTATGTGTTTCTTATAATTTTTGAGTTTTGAATAATGCAATACCAAATCTTAGGAAGCTTTCCTCATTTCAAGCATGTTTACAATCAAAAGATTCAAAATGTCTTTGTGTTTACACTCAAAAGATTCAAAATTTAAATGCAATACCAAAAATTAGGTGGTTTTACTCATTTTGAACATGTTTAGAATAAAAAGATTTAAACTTAATTGAGTTTCCTCTAATTTTTGAGTTTTCAATAATTTAACACCAAAACTTAAGTGACTTTACTCATTTTGAGCATGTTTAGAATAAAAAAATTTAAAATTTATGCGGGTTTCATATAATTTTTGAGTTTTGTATCATGCAACACCAAAATTTAAGAAGTTTTACTCATTTCAAGCATTTTTATAATAAAAAGATTCAATATTTATGCATGTTTCCTATAATTATTGAGATTTGTACATGTAACACCAAACTTTAAGCATTTTTACTCATTTTATGCATGTTTACAATTAAAATATTCAATTTTTATGCATGTTTATTGTGATTTTAGAGTTTTTAATAATGAACCAACAAAACTTAGGTGGTTATCCTCATTTTGAGCATGTTTAGAATAAAAAGATTCAAACTTTATGAAAGTTTCCTATAATTTTTGAGTTTTGGAAAATGCAACACTAAAACTTAAGCAATTTTACTCATTTCGAGCATGTTTAAAATCCAAAGATTCAAAGGTTACGTTGGATTCCTATAATTCTTGAGTTTTGAATAATGCAACAATAAAATTTAGGTAGTTTTAATCATTTTGAACATGTTTATAATAAAAATATTTAAAATTTATGCACATTTCCTATAATTTTTGAGTTTTGAATAATGCAGCACTAAAACTTAGGCACTTTTACTTGTTTAGAGCATGTTTAGAATCAAAAGATTCAAAATTTATGTGGGTTTGCTATAGTTTTTGAGTTTCCAATAATATAACACCGAAACTTAAATGGTTTACTCATCTCAACCATGTTTAGAATCAAAGGATTCAAAATTTATGTGGGTTTGCTATAATTTTTGTGTTTTGAATAATGAAACACCAAAACATAAGCAGTTTTACTTGAATTGAGCATGTTTACAATCAAAAGATTCAAAATTTACATGTATTTCCTATAATATTTGAGTTTTGAATAATGTACCAACAAAATTTATTTGGTTTTACTCTTTTCAAGCATATTTTTAATCAAAATATTCAAACTTTATGCATGTTTCTTATAAATTTTTAGTTTTAAATAATGGAATATAAAAACTTAGGTAGTGTTACTCATTTAAAACATGTTTAAAATCAAAAGATTTAAAATTTATGTGTGTTTCTTATTTATTTTAGCTTTGACTAATGTAACACAAATACATAAGTAGTTTTACACATTTTGAAAATGTTTACAATCAAAAGATTTAAACTTTATATGTGTTTCCTATAATTTTTGAGTTACAAATAATGTAACACCAAAACTAAGGTGGTTTTACTCATTTTAAGCATGTTTACAATAAAAAATTTTATTATTTAAACTCATTTCCTATAATTTTGGTGTTTGAAATAATGCAACATAAAAACTTAGGTGGTTTTACTCAATTCAAACATGTTTACATTTAAAAATTCAAATTTTATGCATGTTTTCTATAATTTTTGAGTTTTGAATAATGTAACTCAAAAAGATAGTTTTGCTCATTTCGAGCATGTTTACAGTTAAAAAATCCAAATTTTATGTGTGTTTCCCATAATTTTTTAGTTTTGAATAATGCAAAATCAAAACTTAGGCAATTTTATTCATTTTGAGCATATTTACAGTGAAAAGATTCAAACTTTAAGCGTATTTCCTATAATTTTTGAGTTTTGAATAATTTAACTCAAAAACTTAGTCTTTTTATTTGTTTTAAGCTTCAAAAGATTACAATCAAAAGATTCAAACTTTGTGTATTTCTTATAGTTTTTGAGTTTTGAATAATTCAACACCAAAACATTGGACTTTTTACTCATTTTGAGCATGTTTGTGATCAAAAAATTCAAGCTTTACACATGTTTTCCATAATTTTTTATTTTTGAATAATGAAACATCAAAATTAAGTGATTTTACTCATTTCAAGCATGTTTACAATTAAAAGATTCAAACTTTATGTAGGTTTCCTACTATTTTAGAGTTTGAATAATACAACACCAAAACTTAGGTAGTTTTACTCATTTTGAGCACGCTTACTGTCAAAAGATTCAAACATTATTTGTGTTTCTTATATTTTTGAGGTTTGAATAATGCAACACCAAAATTAAAGTAGTTTTACTCATTTTGAGAATGTTTACAATCAACAAATTAAAATTTTATGCACATCTTCTATAATTTTTGAGTTTTGTATAATGCAACACCAAGACTTAGGTGATTTTACTCATTTTGAGCATGTTTACATTCGAAAGATTCAAAATTTATGTGCATTTCCTATATTTTCTGAGTTGTGAAAAATGCAACACAAAAACTTAGGATTTTTACTCATTTTGTCATATTTACAATCAAAGATTAAAACTTCATGCACATTTCCAATAATTTTTGAGTTTTGAATAATGCAACACTAAACCTTAGGTGGTTTACTTGTTTCATGCATGTTTACAATTAAAAGATTCAATCTTTATCTGTATTTCCTTTAATTTTTGAGTTTTGAATAATGTAACACCAAAAATCAAGTAGTTTTATTCATTTTGAGCATGTTTATAATTAAAAGATTCAAACTTTAGGTGCATTTCCTATAATTTTTGTGTTTTCAATAATGCAACACCAAAACCTAGGTAGTTTTACTTGTTTTTAGCAAGTTTACAATCAAAAGATTCAAAATTTATGCCTGTTTCTTATATTTTTTGAGTTTTAAATAATACAACACCAAAACATAGGTAGTTTTACACATTTTGAGCATGTTTACAATCAAAATATTCCAACTTTATGAGTATTTCCTATAATTTTTTAGTTTTGAGTAATGCAAAACCAAAACTTAGGTGGTTTTACTCATTTCAAGCATGTTTAGAATCAAAAGATTGAAACTTAATATGGGTTTACTATAATTTCTTGAGTTTTGAATAATGCAACACCAAAAATTATGAGTTTTTACTCATTTCAAGCGTGTTTACAATCAAAAGATTCAAACTTTATGTGAGTTTCCTCTAATTTAGTACACCAAAACTTAAGTAGTTTTCCTCCTTTTAAGCATGTTTAGAATCAAAAGATTCAAATTTTATGTAGGTTTCCTATAATTTTTGATATTTTAATAATTTAATGCCAAAACATTAGTGGTTTAACTCATTTTGAGATTGTTTACAATCAAAAGATTTAAAATTTATGCATTTCCTATAAGTTTTGAGTTTTGAATAATGCAACACCAAAACTTAGATAGTTTTACTCATTTTGAGCATGTTTACGATCAAAAGTTTCAAACTTTAAGCGTGCTTCTTATAAGTTTTGAGTTTTGAATAATGAAACACAAAAAATTAGGTAGTTTTACTCATTTTGAGTATGTTTACAATCAATAGATTCAAACTTTATCCACATTTATTTTAATTGTTTAGTTTTGAATAATGCAACATCAAAACTTAGGCAATTTTCCTCATTTCAAGCATGTTTACAATAAAAACATTCAAAATTTATGAACATTTCCTATCATCTTTAAGTTTTGAATAATGCAACACCAAAATTTTATGTGAGTTTCCTATAATTTTTGAGTTTTCATTAATGCAACACTAAAATGTTAGTGTTTTTACTTGTTTCAAGCATGTTGACAATCAAAAGATTTAAATTTTATGCATGTTTCTAATAATTTTTTAGTTTTGAATAATGTAACACCAAAAAATGAGTAGTTTTACTCATTTTGAGCATGTTTACAATCAAAAGATTCAAACTTTATGCATGTTTCCAAAAAAATTTAGGTTTTGAATAAATCAACACCAAAACTTAAATTGTTACTCATTTTGAGGATGTTTAAAATCAAATGATTAAAAATTTGTGTACATTTTCTATAATTTTTGAGATATAAATAATGCAACACCAAAACATAAATAGTTTTACATGTTTTTAGAAGGTTTACAATCAAAAGATTAAAACTTTATGCACATTTCACATAATTTTTTACTATTGAATAATTCATCACCAAAACTTAGGTAGTTTTACTCATTTTGAGCATATTTAAAATCAAAATATTAAAACTTTATGCATGTTTCCTATAATTTTTAAGTTTTGAATAATGCAACACCAAAACTTAAGTAGTTTTGCTCCTTTCAAGATTTTTTAAATTTAAATTAAGATTTAAACTTTATGGGCATTTCTTATAATTTTTGAGATTTGAATAATGCAATATCAAAACTTACTTGGTTTTATACATTTTTAGCATGCTTAGAACCGAAAGATTCAAACTTTATGTGGATTTCCTATAACTTTTGTGATTTCAATAATGCAACACCAAAACATAAATGGTTTTATTCATTCTAATCATGTTTAGAATCAAAAGATTCAAAATTTATCTAGGTTTCCTATAATTTTTGAGTTTTAAAAAATGCAACACTAAAACTTAGGTAGTTTTATTCATTTGGAGCATATTTAGAATCAAATGATTTAAAATTTATGTGGGTTTCTTATAATTTTTTAGTTCTGAATAACACAACACCAAAACTTAGGCAGGTTTACTCACTTTGAGTATGTTTACAATCAAAAGATTCAAACTTTATGCAAGATTCTTATATTTTTTGAGTTTTATATAATGCAACACTAAAATCTAAGAAATTTTACTCATTTGGAGCATGCTTATAATCAAAATATTTAAACTTTATGCCTCTTTCTTATAATTTTTGAGTTTTGAAGAATGCAAAACCAAAACATAAGTAGTTTTACTTTATTTAAGCATGTTTACAATAAAAAAATTCAAATTTTATGCATGTTTCCTATAATTTTTGAGTTTTGAATAATGCAACACCAAATCTAATGTGGTTTTCATTTTGAACATGTTTACAAATCAAAGATTCAAATTTTATTCATGTTTCCTATAATTTTTGAGTTTTGAATAATGCAACACCAAAATTTAGGTGACTTTAATTTTTTTCAATCATGTTCACAATCAAAAGATTCAAACTTTATGCACACTTCATATCATTTTTTAGTTTTAAATAATGCAACACAAAAACTTAGGTAGTTTTATCTTTTCATGCATTTTTAAAATCAAAAGATTCATTCCCTATGCACATTTCTTATAATTTTTGAGTTTTGAATAATTGAACATCAATACTTAGGTAGTTTTACTTATTTTGAGCATGTTTTTTATAATCAAAAGTTATGTGTTTTTTAACCTTTATGTGTGGTTCCTATTGTTTTTGAGTTTTGAATAATGCAACACCAAAACTTATGTGGATTTACTCATTTTGAGCAAGTTTACAATCAAAAGATTGAAAATTTATGTGGGTTTCCTATAAGTTTGGAGTTTCAAATAATGCAACACCAAAACTTAGGTAGTTTTACTCATTTTGAGCATATTATTAATCAAAATATTCAAACTTTATGTGGTTTTCCTATAATTTTTTAGTTATGAATAAGGCAACACAAAAATTTAATGATTTTACTAATTTCGAGCATGTTTAAAATAAAAAGATTCAAACTTTATGCATTTTCCCATAATTTTTGAGTTTTGAAAAATTAAACACCAAAACTTAGGTAGTTTTACTTGTTTCAAGCCTTTTTACAATCAAAAGATTCAAACATGGTGTGTTTTCTTTAGTTTTTTAGTTTTGAATAATGCAAGACCAAAACATAGGTGGTTTTATTTGTTTTGAGCATGTTTATAATCAGAATATTGAAACTTTATGCATGTTTCCTATATTTTTATAGTTTTGAAAATGCAACACCAAAACATAGGTGGTTTTACTCATTTTAAGGATGTTTAAAATCAAAAGATTATAGCTTTATGCACATTTCCTACAATTTTTTAGTTTTGAATAATGTAACAACAAACCTTACATTGTTTTACTCATTTTAAGCATGCTTACAATCAAAAGATTCAAACTTTATGTGTGTTTCTTATAATTTTTGAGTTTTGAATAATGCAACATAAAAACATAAGCATTTTTTCTCATTTCAAGAATGTTTATAGTCAAAAGATTTAAACTTTATGTTTATTTCCTATAATTTTTGAGTTTTGAATAATGCAACACCAAAACATAGATGGATTTACCCATTTTGTGCATGTTTACAATCAAAAGATTTAAACTTTATGCATGTTTCCTATAATTTTTGTGTTTTATATAATGCAACATCAAAAATTAGGCAGTTTTACTCATTTTAAGCATGTTTCCAATCAAGAAATTCAAATTTTATGCACATTTCCTATAATTTTTGAGTTTTGAATATTACAACACCAAAACTTAGGTGGTTTTACTCATTTTTACCATTTTTTCAATCAAAAGATTCAAATTTTATGCACATTTCCTATAATTTTTTAGTTTTGAATAATGCAACACTAAAACTTAGGTGGTTTTACTCATTTTGAGCATGTTTATAGTCAAAAGTTTCAAACTTTATGCATGTTTCCTATAAATTTTGAGTTTTAAATAATGCAACATAAAACTAGGTGAATTTACTTGTTTTGAGCATGTTTGCAATCAAAATGTTCAAAATTTATGCATGTTTCCTATAAGTTTTGAGTTTTGAATAATGCAACATCAAAACATAGCCAATTTTACTCTTTTTGAGCATATTTAGAATCAAATGATTCAAATTTTATGCATGTTTCCTATAATTTTTGAATTTTAAATAATGCAACACCAAAAATTAGGTAGTTTTACTCATTTTAAGCATGTTTACAATTAGAATATTCAAAATTTATGCATGTTTCTAATAATTTTTGAGTTTTGAATAATAAAACAAAAAAAATTAGGTGGTTTAACTCATTTTAAATAAGTTTACTATCAAAATATTCAAACTTTATGTGGATTTCTTATAATTTTTGAGTTCTGAGTAATGCAACAGAAAAACTTAAGAAATTTCCTCATTTTGAGCTTGTTTATAGTCAAAATATTCAAAATTTATACATGTCTCCTTTAAATTTTGAGTTTTGAATAATGCAACACCATAACATAGGCAGATTTACTTGTTTCAAGCATGTCTGCAATCAAAAGATTCAAAATTTATGCATGTTTTTTAATAATTTTTGAGTTTTGAATAATGCAACACCAAAACATAGGTAGTTTTACTCTTGTCGAGCATGTTTACAATCAAGTGATTAAAACTTTATATGTGTTTCTTATAATTTTTGAGTTTTGAATAATGCAACACCAAAACATAGGTAGTTGTACTCATTTTGAACATGTTTACAATCAAAAGATTCAAACTTTATGTATGTTTCCTATAATTTTTTGAGTTTTGAATAATGAAACAACAAAACATAGGTGGTTTTACTCATTTCAAGCATGTTTACTATCAAAAGGTTCAAAATTTATGTGCATTTCCTATAATTTTTGAGTTTTGAATAATGCAACACTAAAATTTAGGTGGTTTTACTCTTTTCAACATAAAAACTTAAGCATTTTCCTCATTTGGAGCATGCTTATAGTCAAAAGATTCAAAATTTATGTATGTTTCCTATAGTTTTTGAGTTTTCAACAATGCAACACCAAAACCTAGGTGGTTTTACTCATTTCAAGCATGTTTACAATAAAAAAACATGGGTGGTTTTACTAATTTCATGCATGTTTAAAATAAAAAAATCCAAACTTTATGTTGCTTCCTATAATCTTTTGAGTTTTTAATAAAGCAACACCAAAAATTAGGCAATTTTACTCATTTAGTGCATGATTACGATCAAAAGATTCAAACTTTATGCATGTTTGCTATAATTTTTGAGTTTTGAATAATGTAACACTAAAACTTAGGTGGTTTTACTCATTTTGAGCATGTTCAAAATCAAAATATTAAAACTTTATTCATATTTATTATAATTTTTGAGTTTTAAATAATGTAACACCAAAACATAGGTAATTTTATTCATTTATAGCATGTTTACAATCAAAAGATTCAATCTTTATGTGTGTTTCCTATGAATTTTTAGTTTTGAATAATGCAACACTAAAATTTAAGTGGTTTTACTCATTTTGAGCATGCTCACAATCAAAATATCCAAATTTTATGTGTGTTTCCTATAATTTTTGAGTTTTTAATAATGCAACACTAAACTTAAGTAATTTTACTTATTTGAAGCATGCTCACAATCATAGATTTAAACTTTGTGTGTTTCCTTTAATTTTTGAGTTTTGAATAATTCAAAACCAAAATTTAAGTGGTTTTACTCATTTCAAGCATGTTTACAATCAAAATATTCAAACGTTACGCTCATTTTTTATAATAATACAACATAAAAACTTAGGCAAATTTTCTCATTTTGATCATGTTTACAATCACAAGATTCAAATGTTATGTGTATTTCTTATAATTTTTAAGTTTTGATTAATGTAACACCAAAACTTAGATAGTTTTACTTAGCTTGAGCATGTTTCCATCTAGAATTTTAAATATTATGCATGTTTCCTATAATTTTTGAGTTTTGAATGATGCAACACCAAATTCTAGGCTGTTTTACTCATTTTGAGCATATTTACAATCAAAAGATTAAAAATTTATCCATGTTTCCTATAAGTTTTGAGTTTTAATAATGTAACACCAAAACTTAGGGTTTACTCATTTTGAGCTTGTTTGCAATCAAAAAATTCAAACTTTATGTGACTTATCTATAATTTTGAGTTTTGAACAATGTAACACCAAAACTTAAGTGGTTTTACTCTTTTTGAATATGTTTACAATCAAAAGATTCAAACTTTATGCACATTTCCTATAATTTTTTATTTTTGAATAATGCATCATGAAAACATAAATGGTTTAACCCATTTCAAGCATGTTTAAAATCAAATGATTAAAACTTTATGTGCATTGCCTATAATTTTTGAGTTTTAAATAATGCAACACTAAAACTTAAGTAGTTTTATGTATTTTGAACATGTTTATAATCAAAAGATTCAAAATTTATTTGTGTTTCCCATAATTTTTGTGTTTTTAATAATGTAACACCAAAACTTATGTAGTTTTATTCATTTAAATCATGTTTTAAAATAAAAGATTAAAAATTTATCCACATTTCCTATCATTTTTAATTGTTTCAAGCATGTTTAAAATCAAAATATTTAAACTTTATGCGTGTTTCCTATAATTATTGAGTTTGAATAATGTAACACCAAAACTTAGGTGGTTTTACTCATTTTGAGTATGATTAGTATCAAAAGATTCAAACTTTATGTGGGTTTACTATAATTTTTGAGATTTGAATAATGCAACGCTAAAACTTAGGTGGTTTTGCCCATTTGAGCATGTTTACAATTAAAAGATTCAAAATTTTAAAATGTTTCCTATTATTTTTGAGTTTTGAATAAAGCAACACCAAAACTAGGTGGGTTTACTTGTTTCAAGCATGTTTACAATCAAAAGATTCAAACTTTATGTGTGTTTCTTATACTTTTTAGTTATCTTTACAATCAAAAGATTTAAAATTTATATGTATTTTCTATAATTTTTGAATTTTAAATAGTGAAACATCAAAACCTAGGTAGTTTTACTCATTTTAAGTATGATTACAATCAAAAGATTCAAAACTTATGTGTGTTTCCTATATTTTAAATTTTTGAATAATACGACACCAAAACTTAGGTAGTTTTACTCATTTGGAGCATGTTTACAATAAAAAGATTCAAAATTTTATGCATGTTTTCTAGAATTTTTGAGTTTAGAATAATGTAACACCCACCAAAACTTAGGCAATTTTAATCATTTTAGGCATGTTTAAAATCAAAAGATTCAAACTTTATGTACATTTTATTTAATTTTTGAATTTTGAATAATGTAACACCAAAATTTAGGTGGTTTTACTTGATTCAAACATGTTTACAATCAAAATATTCAAACTTTATGAGTGTTTCTTCTATATTTTGAGTTTTGAATAATGCAACACTAAAACTTAGGTGGTTTTTACTCATTTCAAGCACATTTATAGTAAAAATATTTAATCGCTATATGCATTTCATATAATTTTTATGTTTTGAATAATGAAACACCAAAAAATAGATTATTTTACTCCTTTCAAACATGTTTACAATCAAAATATTAAATTTTTATGCACATTTCCTATAATCTTTGAGTTTTGAAAAATACAACATCAAAACCTAAGAGGTTTTACACATTTCGAGCATGTTTATAATCAAAAGATTCAAACTTTATGCATGTTTCATATAATTGTTGAGTTTTTAATAGTGCAACACTAAAATATAGGTGGTTTTACTCATTTCAGGCATGTTTACAATCAAAAAATTCAAACTTTATGTGTGGTTCCTATAATTTTTGAGTTTTGAATAATGCAACACCAAAACTTAGGTAGTTTTCCTTACTTCAAACATGTTTAAATTATAAAGATTCAAACTTCATGCATGTTTCTAATATTTTTTGAGTTTTGAATAATGCAACATAAATACTTGGTTGGTTTTACTCATTTTCAGCATGTTAATAATGAAAAGATTCAAAATTTATGTGGGTTTCATATAATTTTTGAGTTTTAAAAAATACAACACCAAAACACAGGTAGTTTTACTCATTTCAAGCATGTTTACAATAATAAATTCAAACTTTATGCATGTTTCCTATAATTTTTTACTTCTGAATAATCCAACACCAAAACATAGATGGTATTACTAGTTTTAGGAATGTTTACAGCCAAAATAATAAAATTTTATGAATGTTTCCTATAATTTTTGAGTTTTGAATAATGCAACACACAAACTTATGTAGTTTTCATCATTTTGAACAAGTTTATAGTTAAAAGATTCAAATTTTATGCACGTTTCATATAATTTTTGAGTTTTGAATAATGCAAAACCAAAACTTAGGTGGGTTCCCTCATTTTGAGCATGTTTATAGTCAAAAGATTCAAACTTTATGCATGTTTCTTATAATTTTTGAGTTTTTAATAATGTAACACCAAAACTTAATCAATTTTACTCATTTTTAGCATGTTTACAATCAAAACATTCAAGCCTAGGCAATAATACTCATTTCAAACATGTTTACAATCAAAATATTCAAACTTTATGCACATTTCCTATAATTTTTGAGTTTTGAATAATGTAACACCAAAACCTAGATGGTTTTACTCATTTTGAACATGTTTACAATCAAAAGATTTAAATTTATGTGGGTTTCCTATAATTTTTGAGTTTGGAATAATGCAACACAAAAATTTAGGTAGTTTTACTTATTTCAAGCATGTTTACATTGAAAATATTCAAACTTTGTGTGTTTTTCCTATATTTTTTTATTTTTCAATAATGAAACACCATAATTTTGTGGTTTTACTTATTTTTGAGCATGTTTACAATCCAAAGATTCAAAATTTATGTGTGTTTCTTATAATTTTTTAGTTTTGAATAATGTAACACCAAAACTTGGGCGGTTTTACTCATTTCAAACATGTTTACAATTTAAAGATTCAAACTTTATGCTTATTTCCTATATTTTTTTAGTTTTAAATAATGTAAAACTAAAACATAGATGCTTTTACAATCAATAGATTCAAATTTTATGTATGTTTCTTATCATTTTTGAGTTTTGAATAATGCAACACCAAAATTTGGGTGGTTTTTAATCATTTCAAGCATGTTGAAAATCAAAATATTCAAAATTTATTCACATTTCATGTAAGTTTTGAATAATGCAACACCAAAACTTGGGCAGTTTTACTTGTTTCAATAATCTTTATAGTTAAAAGATTCAAGCTTTACACATGTTTCCTATAATTTTTTGAGTTTTGAATAGTGCAACACCAGTACTTGGGTGGTTTTACTCATTTTAAGTGTGTTTACAATTAAAAGATTAAAAATTTATTCACATTTCTTATAATTTTTGAGTTTTGAATAATGCAACACCAAAACTTGAGTGGTTTTACTCATTTAAATCATGTTTATATTTAAAAGATTGAAACTTTATGTGTGTTACCTATAATTTTTGAGTTTTGAATAATGTAACACCAAAACTTAGGTGGTTTTACTCATCTCGAACATGTTTGCAATCAAAAGATTCAAAATTTATGCATATTTCTTATAAATTTTTAGTTTTGAATAATGAAACACTAAAAAATAGGTGTTTTGCTCATTTCAAGCATGTTTACAATTAAAAAATTCAATCTTTTTGTGTTTTCTATCATTTTTGAGTTTTGAATAATGTAACATCAAATCTTTTGTAGTTTTACTCATTTCAAGCATTTTTAAAATCAAAAGATTCAAACTTTATTTGGTTTTCCTATAATTTTAAATTTTTGAATAATGCAACACCAAATCTTAGGCAGTTTTACTAATTTTGAGCATAATTACAATCAAAAGATTCAAACTTTATGGGGGTTTCTTATAATTTTTTAGTTTGCAACACCAAAATTTAGGCTATTTTACTCATTTTGAGCATGTTAAAAAATAAAAGATTCAAATTTTATGTGCATTACTTATAAGTTTTGAGTAATGCAATGCCAAAACATAAGTGGTTTTACTCAATTTGATATTGTTTAGATTCAAAAGATTCAAACATTATATGCATTTCTTATATTTTTTGAGATTTGAAAAATGTAACACCAAAACACAAGCAGTTTTACTTATTTTAAGAATGTTTAAAATCAAAAGATTCAAAATTTATACATGTTTACTATAATTTTTTAGATTTGAATAATGTAACACCTAAACTTAGGGAGTTTTACTTATTTCAAGCATGTATACAATCAAAAAATTCAAACTTTATGTATGTTTCCTATATTTTTTGAGTTTTAAATAATGCAACACTAAAACATAGGTGGTTTTATTCATTCTAAGCATGTTTACAATCAAAATATTCAAACTTTATGCACATTTCCTATAATTTTTGAGTTTTAAATAATGCATCATCAAAACTTAAGAAATTTTACTTGTTTTAAGAATGTTTACAATCAAAAGATTCAAATTTTATTTGTGTTTCCTATTATTTTAAAGTTTTGAATAATGCAACACCAAATCTTAGGTTGTTTTATTTGTTTTGAGCATGTTTATAGTCAGAAGATTCAAACTTTATTTATGTTTCCTATAATTTTTGAGTTTTGAATAATGTAACACCAAAACATGGTCTATTTTATTTATTTTGAGCATTTTTTACAATCAAATGATTTAAACTTTATGTGTGTTTCCTATAATTTTTTAGTTTTTAATAATGTAAGACCAAAACTTAGGTAGTTTTACTCATTTTGTACATGTTTACAATCAAAAGATTCAAATTTTATTCCTACTTCCTATAATTTTTATGTTTTGAAAAATGCAACACTAAATTTTAATCATTTTGAGAATGTTTACAATCAAAAGATTCAAATTTTATGTGTGTTTTATGTGTTTTGAGCATGTTTACAATCAAAAGATAAAAAATTTATGCATGTTTCCCATATTTTTTGGTTCTAAATAATTCAACATCAAAACATAGGTAGTCTTACTCATTTAAGTAAGTTTACAATCAAAATATTCAAAATTTATGTGCATTTCCTATAATTTTTGAGTTTTGAATAATGGAATATCCAAAATTAGGCTGTTTTAATTGTTTTTAGAATGTTTACAATGAAAATATTTAAAATTTACATGTGTTTCCTATAATTTTTGAGTTTTAAATAATGCAACACCCAAAATTAGGTGGTTTTACTCATTTCAAGCATGTTTACAATCAAAATATTCAAACTTAATGCACATTTCTTATAATTTTTGAATTTTGAATATTACAAGAAGAAAGTTAGGTAGTTTTACTCATTTCAAACATGTTTACAATTAAAAGATTTAAACTTTATGCATGTTTCCTAATATTTTTTTGTTTTTAATAATATAACACCAAAACTTAGGTAGTTTTGCTAATTTCAAGCATGTTTACAATCAAAAGTGTCAAACTTTATGCATGTTTCTTATAATTTTTGAGTTTTGAAAAATACAACCCCAAAACATAGGTAGTTTTACTTGTTTTTAGCAAGTTTACAATCAAAAGATTCCAATTTTATGTGTCTCATATAATTTTAAAATTTTAAATAAGACAATATAAAAACACAAGTATTTTTTCTCATTTTGAGCAGCTTATAGTCAAATGATTCAAACTTTATAGATGATACCTATAATTTTTGAGTTTTTTTATAATACAACACAAAAAATTAAACATTTTTCCTTATTTCAAGCATGTTTACAATCAAAAAATTTAAACTTAAGGTATATTTCCTATTATTTTAGGGTTTTAAATAATGCAACACCAAACATAGATGGTTTTAATCATTTTGAGCATGTTTACAATCAAAAAATTCAAACTTTATATGGATTTCCTATAATTTTTTAGTTTTGTTGAATGTAACACAAAAACTTGGGTGGTTTTACTTGTTTCGAGCATGTTTAAAAATAAAAGATCCAAAATTAATTTGCATTTCATATAATTTTTAAATTTTGAATAATATAACACAAAAACTTAAGCAATTTTACTCATTTTGAACATGTTTACAATCAAAAGGTTCAAACTTTATGTGTGTTTCCTATAATTTTTGAGTTTTAAATAATGTAATACCCAAACTTAGGTGGTTTTACTCATTTTGAGCATGTTTAAAATCAAAATATTCAAACATTATTTACATTTATTATAATGTTTTAGTTTTGAATAATGCAACACCAAAACATGGATAGTTTTACTCCTTTTGAGCATGTTTACATTCAAAAGATTCAAATTTTATGCATGTTTTCTATAATTTTTTAGTTTTCAATAATGCAACACCAAAGCATAGGAAGTTTTACTCATTTAAAGCATGGTTACAATCAAAAGATTCAAAATTTATGCATGTTTCCTATATTTTTTGAGTTTTAAATAATGCAATACCAAAACATAGCCAATTTTACTCATCTTGATCATATTTATAATCAAAAAATTCAAAATTTATGTAGGTTTGCTAATTTTTTTGTGTTTTGAATAATACAACACCAAAACTTAGGTGGTTTTACTGATTTCAAACATGTTTACAATCAAAAGATTCAAACTTTATGAAGGTTTGATATAATTTTTGATTTTTGATTGATACAACACCAAAGCATAGGTACTTTTACTCATTTCAAGCATGTTTGGAATCAAAAGATTAAAAAATTATTCATATTTCTTATAATTTTTGAATTTTGAATAATGCAACATCAAATCTTAGGCAATTTTACTCATTTCAAACATGTTTACAATCAAAAGATTTAAAATTTATAATTTTTGTATTTTCTTTGATTTTTTTGGTTTTACTGATTTCAAACATGTTTACAATCAAAAGATTCAAACTTTATGAAGGTTTGATATAATTTTTGAGTTTTGATTAATACAACACCAAAATTTAGGTGGTTTGACTCATTTCAAGCATGCTTACAATCAAAATATTCAAACTTTATGCATGTTTCCTATAATTTTTGAGCTTTTAATAATGCAACACAAAAACCTTGGCAAATTTTACTCATTTTAGAATGTTGACAATCAAAACATTCAAAATTTATGTGGGTTTCCTATAATTTTTGAGTTTTAAATAGTGAAACACTAAAAATTAGGTGGTTTTACTCATTTGGAGCATGTTTACAATCAAAATATTCAAACATCATGCATATTTCCTATAATTTTTGAGTTTTGAATAATGTAACACCAAAACTTAGGAAGTTTTACTCATTTTGAGCATGTTTACAATCAAAAGATTCAAATTTTATGCACATTTATTATATTTTTTGAGTTTTGAATAATGCAACATCAAAACATAGGTTGTTTTACTTATTTAGAGCATGATTTTAATCTAAAAATTCAAACGTTATGCTTATTTCCTATAATTTTTGAGTTTTAAATTATGTAACACCAAATCTTAGGCAATTTTACTTGTTTTGAGAATGTTTACGATCATAAGATTCAAACTTTATGTGTTTTTCCTATAAATTTTGAGTCTTTAATAATGCAACACCCAAACTTAGGTGGTTTTACTCATTTCAAGCATGTTTACAATCAAAAGATTGAAACCTTATGTGAGATTTTTATATTTTTTGAGTTTTGAATAGTGAAACACCAAAACTTAAATGGTTTTACTATTTTTAAGCATTTTTAAAATCAAATTATTAAAACTTTGTGTGCATTTTAGATAATTTTTGAGTTTTGAATAATGTAGAACCAATACTTAAATAGTTTTACTTGTTGAGAACATGTTTGCAATCAAAAGATTCAAACTTTATGTATGTTTCCTATAAATTTTGAGTTTTGAATAATGTAACACAAAACATAGGTAATTTTACTTGTTTTATGCATTTTTATAATCAAAAAATTCAAATTTATGTGGGTTTCCTATAATTTTTAATATTTGAATAATGTAACACCAAAACTTAGATGGTTTTACTCATTCGAGCATATTTAATATCAAAAGATTCAAACTTATGTAGGTTTCCTATAATTTTTAGGTTTTGAATAATGTAACACTAAAGGTAATGTGGTTTTATTTATTTTGAGCATGTTTACAATCAAAAGATTCAAACTTTATGTACATTTCCTATCATTTTTTAGTTTTGAATAATGCAACACCAAAAATTGAATAGTTTTACTCCTTTTGAGCATGTTTACAATCAAAATATTCAAGCTTTATGTATGTTTCTTATAATTTTTTAGTTTTTAATAATGCAACACCAAATCATAAGTAGTTTTACTCATTTTGAACATGTTTACAGTCAAAAGATTCAAAATTTATGCATGTTTCTTATTTTTTTGAGTTTTAAATAATACAACACCAAAACAAGGTAGTTTTACTCATTATGATCATATTTATAATCAAAAGAATCAAAATTTATGTTTCTTAATTTTTTTTGTTTTGAATAATGCAACATCAAAACTTAGGTGATTTTACTAATTTTGAACATGTTTACAATCAAAGATTCAAACTTTATATAGGTTTGATCTAATTTTTGAGTTTTAAAT